>JACXGJ010001506.1:0-43772 GCA_016801105.1 Esox niger | reverse complement strand
CAACCCTGTGTGAGAGGGACTTAACCATCCAATGAACACCAGGAAGCTCTGACAGATGACTGTTCAAAGATGAATCCTTTACGTTAGCCCTAAAGCTGGGAACCAAACCACATATTCATCATTTTGTAATTCATAACTTATGGTGATGCATGTTGGAAATTGATAAATCAGTTCTTTATTCAATAGTTAATCTTTCACGGAAAAAAATCAGGAGGAACTCTTTAGCAGTGTTTCAGTTTAACTTCCCGGACTTGTGATACCACCATGCATATAACAGTTCAAACCCAATCCAGACAGCCAATGTCCCTCCTACCACCAGGATTTTCCCTTTTCCCAAGAAAAAAAACATGATTTGGCAGGAGTGGATGCGGATGTGGCAGTAGCACACTGCGAAGCACACTTAATTGGTTTCAGAGCTTGTCTGTGTGTGTTGCCGTCACTGCTTCAGGGAGCACGTGTGCTGCTTGACCTGTGTTCTTCCTGGTATACAAATCAGCCTACACATAGAGAGGGCTTTGAAGAGGAAAGATTAAATACTGTATACACTATTTAGTTGGAATAATGTGGTAGGTAATAATGCCATTTCCATGATGACCAATTGGGACTATACAATTCTAGTAAGTGTATTCTACTAGAACATGTAAATAATTATTGAAACAGTACAATTACTTAACATTGAAAAGTAAAGACATGCAGGACAAATTGTCCTGAAATAACCTAAGAACAGACCACCTAACAACAGTTATTTTCAAAGAGCTCTCCTTTCCAGGAAAGTAGTTGTAAGGCACAGGCTTGTGTTTAAAGTAACAGTTGCTATTACTCTCCCCTAGCGGTCTTCTTTACAAGACAGCAGATCACAGAGCAAGCTGCACAGACACCTGCAAGCTGCTCAGTGTGTCACGTATAATGTATGGTGTCTTAATGGCTAGGTCCAAGACAATATGGGTTAGTGTGAACGAGCTATACAATTCTGAGAAAGACCGGCTGTGAAAGTTGTTAATGTTTTCTAGCAACAGTTTTTATTTACTTAGTGGGGCATTTTATCACTTTTTAACCTCCAGTTTGTCTTGTTTCATACTTGCTTCAAACTTGTTTATGTTATGTAAATTTCTTTTATGTACCCTGCTAAAAAATTATATGACAAGAAAGAGTCCTCGCAAGGTGTATTTCTTTCAACGCATTTTCTGTGTAAGTGCAAACCTGTCTCTTCCTTTTGAGTCATGATCAATGAGGGAGCTGAACGTGTGACAGTGAGTAGAACGGTCTGAAAGGAAGACAAGGTTTAGTACTGTAAGCCCTAAACGTCTGTCCATGGCATTTTACCTCTGACTAATTGTCTTGACCTGTAACCCCTGTTTCACAGACAATGCACCAAGAGATCAGGGTAGGACAGGGGAATGCAGGGATGCCAACCTTCCCGTACCAGGAGCTGCCGATCAAGTTGCATGTTGGGAATCCTAGCAAAGGTGAGCCACAATACTGTCCTCTGACACTCTAAAACATCATAGAACTCCATCTCTCACACTAATCTCAGTCTGCGCTTCCAAGCAGCAAGAAGATCACGGTTGGCTCCAACAATGTCACACATAGGGATTGGTAAACAAATGTGAATGTTCACCAGAGATTCATTGTCACTCATACAGTATTTGTTTTTAGAGGAAGCCATTCAGATGGTGTCAGACACTAGCACATGCATACAGAACAAGAAACCACCCGCTGCAAGTGTATAATAAACCAACCAGGCTCCCTGACTGCTGTGGAGGCTTGTTTCCCCTGCGGCCCTCAATCAGGAGGGTGTTTGGGGGGGGGGCACAGGGGAAACAAGCGTCCACATCTCATCCATGGATGGCTGTGTATTTAGTTCTCATCCTCAGGGAGGACTGTGCATGGTGAAGGGTGTCAGTGTTTTGTTTTACACACCACTACGCTGCCCCGTGTGTAAAAATCTCCCATCATTCAGTTTCTCACTTTTCATTCATTCTTTTGTCACCCCTTCACACTGTGTGCTACTGACACAGTGCTGAGAGTGTAGAAGACCATTCTTTACTCCTCCTTCATTCAGATAAATATTTGCTTAGGCTATAAATGAATTAGGACAATTGCGTGTGAATATACGCTCAACAAACGTCACAAATTACAGTACTTGTTTAGGTTTGAGTAGTTGATTCAGGCTTTTTTTGGTCAAAGACACTGTAGCGATACATATGGTCATGATATGTCATTCATATTTTCTCATCAGTTTCGAAAGGATTTTCCTCCCTTCTTTGATAATGTGCGCTGCTTAATCTTGACAATCATTTTTATTTCAGTCTGAGAACACCCAGTCTGCTTTTGCCTTTCTCTTTCTACCTTCTTTTTATACACTGTAGGTAGACAGTGGGTTGTATAGTTACTTTTAAGAGTTTGATCTCAACTGCACAGGTCATGAAACTGTAAAATGGCTTAATGTGTCTGTGTGTGGGATTGTCTTCAGTCTAAGGCTTGTGTGTCTATGATGAGGTTGATCGATATTAAAAGGTCGTTGACGATTTGGAGTTCATAGTTACATGAAAATGTTAAGCTAAGGGTTGATATTGCTATGAATGGAGTTGGTCTCTTGGCTACCGGGTCAGATTGGCCTCTTATTGGGTAACACAATACTGGGCTAGATACATTACCTCATAGCCAGGGCTGCATTTCTGTCACCACTAGCACAAAGCAGGCAGCATACCTACACATACACACGTATGCACACACCCACACACACACACGCACATGCACGCACACGAGAACACATACAGTAGCAGTGAAGGTGCAGTTGTAGTTTCAGTGAGGGAGTCATTTAAGGCTGTCTGCCATCTTTGGAATGGGTTTGATTTTTCATGGTGCATGCGTCACAAGAGATTTGTCAATAATGCATATGAGACACTTTTGATTTAATACCAGCCTTTTCTGTCTCTGTCAGCCAGTGTGTTACGCAGGGTGCAATATGTAACCAGATCTGTTAGAATGGCAGAATGCTCTCGATTAATGAGTCTGGCACCAAGCATGTGGAGCCTCCAGCAGCTGCTGCCTGCTGGGCACGGGGCAGGGTGCTGAGGGAGAAGCAGGTTGGCAGGGCAAGGGGTCCTCTATTGGCTGCCCTGTCTTCCAGCCCTGTGTTCTAACAAAAAATGTTCCAGATTTGGCCTGTTACCATAGTGGAACCCTTTTTGGTGGTGTGTGGAACCACTTTTGAAGGTGATGCAAAATACAGACATATAAGAGTGTTCTACATCAAGAACTTGATGACGGACCAGATCACTCAATCACTGCCCAAAAATGTTTTATCCCCCCAGGGATCACACAAGGAGACTTGTAGGAGAAGCCACAGGAATGCCAACAATCACTTTGATGGAGCTGTGTAGTTCAGCGAATGGGAGTGCTGTAGTGGTGCATCAGTCAACTGGAGTTTGCCAGAAAGCATCGGAGTGATCAGATAAAACCAAAATATAGTTTATGGCCAAAAAGCAATGCGCCATGCATGGTGCAAATCCTACACTGCCCATGCTTTAAGAAACACTGTTCCTACAGTGTAGTATGGTGGGGGTAGCATCATGTTGTGAGAATGTTTTTCATCAGCAATGGACTGCGAATCTTTTGATAGAGCAAAATGGACTGCGAATCTATTGATAGAGCAAAATGTAAGGAAATACTGCAGGAGAACTTGCTTGAGTCCCTTACATAATTCACCTTTCAGAAGGACAATGATCCCCAGTTTAAGGCCAAAGCAACATTGGAGTTGGTCAAGAAACAAAAGTTGAATGTCTTGCAGTGACCCAGTCAATGTCTTGATCTCAATCCGATTGTTAATCTGACCCACTATTGTGTTTTCCTACCTCTAAATACTTTTGCATCATCCCTTAAATGTCCAACTCAGTCGTAGGTGCGTGAAAAGAGAAGTGTTTTTAAAATGGATTCAAAAATGAATATGTTTGGGGCACGTATACGATCTTCTGGTAGTTTATTCCAGTTGTGTGCAGCATAACCATCGTTAGTTTGGACTCCATTCAGTGATTCATGAACTAAAAGCAACACTTTCAAATCTAGTCTGTAAGTGAGTGGAAGCAGGTGCAAATGTTCTAAGAACCGGAGTGATGAGTTTTTTCATATTCTTGTTGATCATTCCCGATAAATATTGCTGTCTGGCCCTGCGTCACTCATTGTTGAGCCTACCAAGGCTTTGTTTATAGATGGTGGTTCATAGAGAATTTGAAGTTTAGTTTTCCTCCACTTACGTTCCACTTTCCTACATTCTGTTTTCAGGGTGCTTACCATCTTACCATCATGGTGGTTCTCTTTGGTGTTTTCTGTTTGCTCATAGTTTTCCTTACCTTTACAGGGGGAGCATGATCCATGACATTCAATATTTTGGAATTAAAACCTTGCATTGACTGATTTGACAGGTGTTAATATCTTTGTTGATACTTCTTTTGTCCGTATATGTTATTTGACCTAAGTCACTCACTCACTCACACACACAGACACACACACACACACACACACACACACACACACAGACATACACTCACAGACACACACACGCTCAATACAATACAAAAAACACACAATACAAAAACACACTCATTTGTTCTTTCCTTGTTGGGCCCTGAGTCCTAACTGTGTCCAAGATATCCATGTTCCCTTTTCTTTGGTCCTATGCCTAACCTTTACTCTTAACTATAACTTAAAATCAATTATCTAACTTTTGTGCCATAACGTAGCATAAACTCATGTTCAACAATACAAGGTTTGAATATATCCCCAAAAATGTTAACCTAAACTTAACACCTAAATCGAAATTTCCTCATGTGGAGCAGCAAGATTATTTCTATCCTTTTGGGGATTGTTCCTCACAAGTATAGTTTAACAACAACATTGCAACACTGCAATATATACCAAATGTCTATTCTCTGCACTGCCGAGAAATAAAGAGTCATGGTCACAACAGCCCGAAAAATATTTCGTTTCGTTAATTTATGATTTATGATTCGGTTCTGGTGAGATACAAGTATGATAAAACACAGGTTTTTTAATGTGGTGATTTTAAGGTTGTGTTATTAGATGAAATGTGCTGATTTTAATGTTGTGTTATTCGATAAAATGTGCTGATTTTAATGTTGTGTTATTCAATGAAATGTGCTGATTTTAAGGTTGTGTTATTAGATGAAATGTGCTGATTTTAAGGTTGTGTTATTAGATGAAATGTGCTGATTTTAAGGTTGTGTTATTCGATTAAATGTGCTGATTTTAAGGTTGTGTTATTCGATTAAATGTGCTGATTTTAAGGTTGTGTTATTCGAGTAAATGTGCTGATTTTAAGGTTGTGTTATTAGATGAAATGTGCTGATTTTAAGGTTGTGTTATTCGATGAAATGTGCTGATTTGATTTCATCCTAAAGGTGGTTCTCAGAAATTCTGGAGGGTCCACAGTGAAAACATTTAAATACCAATGCTTTCCAGTTTCGATAAGCGCTAAGGCTGAAGAGTATCTTTCACAAATAATTGATGCTACAGTAGCCTTACAGGATTGGGTGGCTTTGTGAGGCTAGTGCTCAGACCTGCCCTTTAAATGTATTCAACAGCAACCCCTCTTAGACCAACTCTTCACCCAGGTCATGGCATCACCGTAAAATATGACATGCTGCTTTGCAAGGACGGCAATGCTCGCTATTATGTTTAACCTCACAAGGAAGGAAGTGTTGAGTGGGTGATTAGGGAGGAGCAAGTAGGCAGGTAGCCTACAGTTGTCAGGCCTATAGGCTTTCGATTCTGCGCATTCAAACATTCCAGTTGAGTTCTCACTCACCTGCCTGGAGAGAGGCCTTTTCCTGGTCTAAGACTGAAGCCTCTGGGGACGCTCGCTGGCAGAGTCGTTTTTCACCGGCCTGACTAAACAACATCTCTGCTTCAGCCAGACGCAATGCCAAGCCTACAGACATTTGTGCAAGGTGCCTGAGTACATCCATGTCCATTTTTGAATATCAAAAAACATAATTGATCCCAGAACCTGATGAGATAAATCTGATTGAAGAAAGAAAACGTGTCACAGGCTTTGGTACTCGGACTGGCTAGAGATGACTCGACTGATTACTAGTAACTAACGTTATTCAACCCCTTTCATTTTGATATAACTTAGACAACTACTGTAAAATGAGTCTCAGACAGAAATATTAGCTTTTTTAAATACGTCAGCAAAAATATTTCTGTGTGAGTTCTGAGGCAATTCTCCCCCAATATTTACTCATTTCTGATTCCCTAAGATAGGACGCTTACTGCACAGAGCTTCATTCAGCAAGCCAGGGCCTCTCCCAATACTAATACACAGTAGGAAGTGCAGTCTGTAGGGTATATTTAACACACAGTCACTGTGTGTACTGTACTGTACAGGGTTTATGTGTTAAGCGTGTCGTGTCGTCATTTCACTGAGTGTGTGTTCTAGTTTTAAGGAAATGAATGCAAAGTTAGGTCATTTGGACAGGCCAAAGCATTGCATGGAGTTAAGTTTAGAGTTAGGGTTAGAATTTAATGAAATTATGGTTAAGGTTATGTCTAGGTGTAAGGGCTAAATATTGGTGGTATGGTTCGATAAAGTTTAGGCATAAAAGTTACGTTTTTGAGGTTAGCTGAGCAAAACATTTGAAGATGCCACTGATGGGATCCCTGAATGTGCCACTAATCCAGCCATAAAATCTAGATCGTCATCCTTTCACTGCTTCTCTTCATGGTTTTTTTTCTTTCTTTTGTTGCTTTACAGGTACGTTGCTGTCTTCTCTCTGTCCTCATCCAAACCCTTTCCAACTTTCCTGTGGTTAAATTAGACTGCCAGTTTAATGTGTTTAATAACAGCAGGTGATGTCTCCCCATGTTATTTTCTCTTTCTGAAACTCAAATGTAATTACACACATTTCGTGCCAAATGAACAGTCTTGACTTGTTTCAGTGGCTGTAACATCGTTGAAGGCATGAAGGCAATTCCACAGTAACCGTGATACAAACGCTGAATGATTCACTTTCAAATGTACTAAAAAACACAACAAAAACACCAGCCTATGACTCAACACAAATATTTAATACAAATGTTTACAAAAACCCATTTACTAGGGATGAGGGTTAGTTTGCTAAGAGAATGCACAAACAGCTTCCTGTCAAAACTTTCATTGGTGCAGTTGTTTCCATTAAGTAAATGTGTTTTTATAACATGTTCGCCGAATGTGGTAAAAGTGGTTATTATGCATTGAATTATCTACAACCTTGTTTCCCAAAAAGTTGGGATGCTCTGTAAAAATGTAAATGTAACAAACCTGGCCTCAGGGGACTACGTTCACTGTTTTACATAAATCTTTGACACCCGAATTCATAAGACAAATTAAAATGCATTTATTACATTTTGTAGTGACCTTGGTAAGGTCATTACAAAAAATCCAAGCAGTGGATAGGGTGCTTAATTTTAGATCCGATCGAAAAACTGCTTGGATGTTTTCTGCATATTCGGAATGTATAATTCATTTTCGGACCGTTCGTAACGTTTTACCAGATTTTATAACATATATGTTTTAATAACGTTTGTAACATATGTGACGTTTAACCCAATTTGTAATGTATTATATGTATTGGCAGCGCATTGAAATGTAACCTAACTTAACATATCATACAAAAATTGGGTGCCACTGATTTTCGCTTAGTGGATATACAAAGTCTACACATCCCTGTTAAAATGCCAGGTTCTTGTGATATAAAAGAATGAGACAAAGTTAAATCATGTCATAACTTTTTCCACTTTTAATGTGATCTATAATGTGAACAACTCAATTGAAAAACTAACGGAAATCTTTGAGGGTTGGAAAATGAAAAATAAAAACCAGTAACCTGGTTGCATAAGTGTGCACACCCTTTTATAACTGGGGATGTGGCTGTGTTCAGAAATAACCAATCACTTTCAAACTCATGTTAAATAGAAGTCATTACATGCATGGCGCAACAACAACACTGCTCATCAGAATAAATAAAAAAAAATCTTGTTCGTACATTTTCTTTTTATATATATATATATATATATATATATATATATATATATATATATATATATGCCTCGACGGGTCAGGGCTGTTTTGGCGGCAAAAGGGGAACCCTACACATTATTAGGCAGGTGGTCATAATGTTATGGCTGATTGGTATTTATCCCTGCCATCAACTGGAGATTAGATAATATATTGCCTACCACAGTGAAATGACAGAAATGTATTAGTATTAAGCAATATGATTTGGTATATTGGCTACATTATACTCTCAGCCAACAGAAACGTCACATGATGTGGGTTTTCGGGGCATTAGCCTGGGATGTATTTTTCTCATCTTATATTTTCCTCACTGGTTTCTTTTGTTAAATTTAAACTGTTTTGCAACAAGGACTTTTAGCCCTGCATGTTCAGAAAGCCCGGTGACATCCCTGTTAACGAAACTCAGAATCCAATTCACAGTATGAATATGCATAGGCTTTACTCACCATTATAATCTACTGTTATTTACCACAGAGTTAAGTGATTGCCGATGCACTTATATCAGCATCTCACAATGAACTACCGTACTTTGTATATCTAGATGTTCATTTAAGTTTATCTTTGGTTGTGTGGTCTCTGTGCGATAATGTCACCATATCTCTTCATTCAGCTCCAAAATTGCATGCTCCATATGAACTTGTGTTATGTGACAAGAACATTTTCACACTGGCTTCTTATTGTCCCCAGCACAAGGTGCATTGGTGTAATTATACTGCTGTTATTTGATGTGCCACACCTGTCAGACTTATGGATTACCTTGGAAAAGAATAAATACTAACTTGGATGAAAATGTATTTGTGCACAGAACACAATAGAAATGCATTTTTGTGAATTTTCTGTGCAGTATGGAGTATGGAATATTTCAGAGATGTTTTACTTCACTCATGAAACATGCATCCAGCACTCTTCTATTGGGAACTTTAATAACTTTATTTGCATCTAGCATCCTTTGTTCCTACTGTAGCATGGCAGAAAGATATGCAGTAAAAATGTACAAGGTGTTTGCTAAATGTTAATGCTTGACAATCAATACTGTGATTTGTTTTTCTTTAAGTGAACATAGAGAGGGTGGAGCTCAGGGGAGTGACCTATGACGGGGAGAAACCACGTGAATATATACTTGAGGTGAAAACACCTTTTTGTTTATTAAGAAAAATATATGTTTTTACTGTATGTTAGTTATGAAGTTATTGCATCCCATTGACTTGTCTACTGTTCCCTCATCCAACAGGTCTCATGGTCAGACTCATCCGTGTCCACTGTGAGCAGGACTCACCAGGAAGTGCTGGACTTTTTCTCCCAGGTATGAGAGTACAGTGTCTCCTATTGACTGTACTGCCAACTTGCAGCTACTATTTCCAGGTTAGGACTTGGCCTAAGCCTGTCTTCATGTCCACTGTCCCCATTTTCCGTCTGCTGCATAGTAATGTTTGTCAAGGTAAAGGCTTATCTTGTGTTTCTGTCAGGTCTCCCGGCTTTTCCCTGATGAAAGTCTAGAGAAGTTAATGCCTCAGTCCTCTGGCTTTGATCAGACCCCTGAGCTGGACCCAAGGTAAGATCCACAATTATTGTGTCACTGACTAAGGTAGAGCCATTCCCCTGACAACAGGATGGTTGCTTCCGAATGTATTATAATATTGTATATTCATACTCGATATGGTTATAATGTGCCCTCTGTATTAATGTGAAGATTTATACTTTGGCTCCATACTCCTAAAGTTGAAGTTGTACTATGAGGTTAAAGTAAAGATTCAAAGCTTTTATAATGTCCTTATTAAGCACTCAGTTTTGAAAACACAAGAAATAAACATCAGCACCCACACATGGTGGGATATGGCATCTCACTCTTCTTCCATGGCTGCCTGGGGCTGCTTTCCTGGAGGGCCTTTATTCTCCCCCTGACAAGACATGATTGGGGGCAGGTGTGCCTCGTCAAGGGCGCCACAATACCTTTGCATGCAATAACAATCTCTGTTTGCCATGAAATTCCCCGTCTGAATGCGAGTAGTTTTGATGACATGGCAGATTAGCTTGGAGGAATTTTCTTGTGCTTCAGCATCGGGGTAAGCAGGCCAGGATTGAGGCCGGACATGATTGGAAGTGTGGCCTCACGAGACTAGTGCAAGGGTTCCTCCAGGAACCATCAGCCATTACATGTTTTTTAACTTTCCAAGAGCTACAGTAGCACACCTGATTAAACATCTGCCGGTCCTCAAGGAGAGGTTTGGGAACCACTGCTTTAGCAGACAAGATGCTTTGGTACACTTGAGAATTGTGCCGCTGTCGTCATTAATTTGGCCATCGTTTTGGTACAAACTTTGTCTAATCTGTTCACAATACTTTTTCCAGAGCTATGTAGGGTCTTTTACATATTGTAATTTTTTAGTTTTTAGCTAGGATGGCCATAATGGCCTGAACATGGCCATCCAGTTATTGAGGCTAGCTAATGGTTGGCAACTTGCTTGTGTTGTTCTGTGTGGTTATCCTCTGCAGATTACAGTTGCTGAAAATGTATTATCATTAAACCTCATGGTAATTGTTTGATTTCAAATCCAAACTTTTGGAGTATAGAGCTAAAGAATGAAAACTATTTTTAATGTTTCAATCTTTACGGGAGTCACTTTATATAGCGTATTTTTTGCACTATAGGGCGCACTTGATTATAAGGCGCACTGTCAATGAATGGTGTATTTTCGATCTTTTTTCATATATAAAGCGCACCGGACTATAAGGCGCATTAAGCGGGGGAAAAAAAGTCAGATAAGTCAGTCAGTCAAACTTTATTAAACGCGTTCACAATAACTCTCAACATTATTCAAACATTAATGAGCGTATTCACAATAATTACCAACCTTGTTCAGTTCTAACACGTAAAATACAACACAATACACTCACTTTTTCAGTTTATTCCTCGTCCACAAATCCTTCAAATTCTTCATCTTCAGTGTCCGAGTTTAACATGTATTTAATGTGTATTACTCTGCGACGCTCCTGGCTACGGTAGCCGTAATGCTGCAAGCGGTGCGGCTTTGTAGTTTGCCAAAGTCGTACTAAAACATTTTGACTTAGTGCCGTGAGCGCCTTGTACCACACAAAATCGTTTAGAGCTCAGTAAGCAAAACCAGAATTAATCCATATACACGGCGCCTCGGATTACAAGGCGCACTGTCGTTTTTTTTTAAATTAAAGGCTTTTAAGTGCCCCCTATAGTGCAAAAAATACGGTAGATACATTGTGTGGTAACTGAAGAGTAATAACCAAGCTGTTATTGTAATAAATAAACACACTTTGTTGTAATGTTTGTTTTACGTAGTTCGTAGTTGGTATTACAGGCTCTGAATAAAGAAAAATGTAAGATAAATAGGGATTAAATCACCAGAAGCAAATAGAATGTAACATTTCTCATATGTTCACCCCTTAACCCTTTCCCTGTGCAGGTGTCTGACAACACTTCCATCCCACATTCTCAAACACTACCAAGCCAGACTATTTTTCAACACTGCCCCCATCGCCACCACACTCTCTCCCCCCCCCTCTGCAAGTAAGACTCCTGTCCTAACCCTACTCAGTGCTCATTCCAACGTATGTTGGAGTCAGGGGGGTTTCTATTTTAGTCCTGTGTGGGAATTTTGTCTGGCATGTTTGTGTTGGTGGGCCTGGTGAGGGGTGACCTCACCCTGGAGGGTATTTATGGGTCTGAGTGGGAGACCTGACTGTGCGTCTGAAGCGGCTAGCCTTTCACCCCTTGGCAGCGATTGAGACGCCTCTGAGATGCAGTGAAATAAAAACGTCTCTTGCTGTGCTGTGATGTGGTAGCGCAGACCCAGTGACTACTCAGCTGGGCTGATATTTTACTCCTAGCATGTTGCAACTTGTGAAGAGTTCAAGAAGTGAAGAGATAAGAGATTGTGAAATGAGTTTTGCATGCACTGTATGGCCATTCATAGCATGCTTATTTATAGGCAGTGTGGTATGTGAATGACTGATCTGTTTGTTTCCATGCTACAGGTCTTGGGTGCCTGCTTCAGTACCGAGGAGGCAACAGGTGGGCTCTGCCCTCTAACACTCAACACTGTCTCCCACCCCGCTAGATAGAAATGGCTGATGCCATCCACATTGCACAAACCGCACAATGAACGTATTACCTGATTTGCATCCCCCATTCCCTGTCCTCTTTCTCTGTCCTGAACGCTCTTATGTTCCCCTGCTTTTCTCCCGTCATCTCCCAGGGCCGTGTGCGGTGTGGCCAGTGTCCAGCCAGTCATGAGTGTTCACAACTCCATTCAGCCTCGCTCTCCGACCCAGCTGCCCCCCTTACCCCCCCAGGGCACGGTGCCCATCCTTCCCCCTGGCGGGGTCGGCGTAGTAGGGGGCGAAAACTCCCCCCTACCCGGTCACCTCCAGAACCCTGGCCCTCCACAGCAGAGCAGTCCAGAACAAAACGGCATTCTGGACTGGTTGAGGAAGCTTCGCCTACACAAGTACTATCCAGTGTTTAAGCAGCTGACCATGGAAGAGGTAGGTGGGCTCTGAGGACGGTTTACAAAGACTGGGATTCCTAGACACTTATGGAGCTGGCAGAATGAAAGCGAAAGTGGCTTGCATTGGTTTGGCAACAGGTTAAGAGTGCACTGTTATTAGAAAGCCCTGTGACAGAATCGATCGAACAATAGCTGTGGTCTTCCACAATCGGTCTCATTCTCACCGCCGACACCAAGCTGGGTTCTTTCAATTGGCGTCTCTTTTCCACAGTTCCTTGGACTTACAGAGGAAGATCTCAACAAGTATGACCTCACCCAGGGAGCCAAGAAAAAGCTGAAGACGCAGCTGGAACTGCAGAAGTGAGTCTGAACCTTGAACCCTGAACCATCCTTCACCCGCATAAAACAGTGACATGCCCAGACAAAAAGACAGATATAAAATAAATAGACTGAAAGAAGCAAAGAAGGACAGGAAGAAAGGGCCAAAATCAGAGCCTGGAGTTGGTGTCCATCTACAGAAGCAGGGCCACGTACAGAACCTAGCATCACTCTATTGACAGCCAATGTTCATTAATTTTAGTATTTCGGTAGTCATACTTTACATTGTGTTATGTCTGGTGATGGTATATTGGATTGAAGATTAACAGGAAACCAACAACAGTGTTTCTGTGTGAGCAAACACACAGCAATAATGTCTATTTGGTTGTCAATGGTTAACTAGCATCCCACTGGGGCAGATATGTTAGTCCAGATAAGTCATGCCTTGAGATGAAAGGAACAAAGCCCCTGAAAAAGCCCGTCACCTGATGTAGCGTAGGAGTGGGACTCGGCACCGTCACTTAGACTCTTTCCACAGCTAATAGCTACAAGTTTCCATTGGAGTTAGCCAGGTAAGACGTGTGTGTTTGGGACAGTGGAAACTTCCTTGGGTTATTTTCCATACGTCTGCCTGACTAACAGTGAGCCACTGTAACTTTATTCAGGATCAATCACCACACTGTCAAGTCAGGGTTATACTCCATCTGGTGACGCAGCCAAATCAACACCATTTTACCTGTGTATGTTTCATTATCCGTGGCGTCCTCCATCAAAAAGTGTACGTACTCAATTGGGTATTACTCTGTTTTTACCCCAAGCAAGTCTTGCCGGAGTTTTTATGTCAAAAGACTATTTGTCATTCCACTTATCAGTCATGTGTTTGTGAAACTTCCGGCTGCCCTGTGTTCAAGTGCCCCTGGGAGGGTGATTTCAGCTCCCTCTAGGTGTCAGTAGGGGTATTGTACGTCTCCGGAGCACAGTTGACACGCTCTTTGTGGAGGTAACCGAACCACCCCTGTGATGACCGACCTTTAGCAGGGAGAAGATGGAGAAGAGGGTCTTGCTGTCCCAGTTCCCCGTGTCCTGCAGCGGCGTCGCCAGGGTTTCCCCATCCAGCCACATAGGCCCCGTGGCCCACGCCCACTCCAGCTGCAACACAGGTACGGAACTCCCAGTGTCACTATTACGGCCGGGATACATGTAACTCCAACAGCCGTCCCGTTGTGTGTTGTGTGAGTAACGGGCAGCCTTCTTAAGATTACAACATGCTGCACCTTGATCGGTGTCTTTGTTTAGAGCTGCGTGTGGAGGTAGAGACGAGCGTTCCCCCTTTGCCCCGGGACAGCAGCTTCTCCTCGGGGTATTCCAGCGCCCCATCCAGCCCCATGACCCCTCACTCTCTGTCTGTTTCCCGGGAAGGGGCTTTTGACAGGACCAAGGAGTCACACAGAAGTGAGTCTACCTTCCTCAGCAGTACTCATGCTGATCAAATTAGCCTTTAAGTGTATACAGATGTGCTCAAAGGTTTGCATAGCCTTGGAGAATTGGTAATATATGTATGAGTGAGCAGGCAAAACACATGTCTTTTATTTCTTATGGGATTCACATTCAACTGTAGGTCATAACAGAATGGCACAATCGTAAAACGAAACAAGAAAACAATTATTTAAAAGTCTGCATACCCTTAGTTCTTAATACTGTGTATTGCCCCCTTTAGCATCAATGATAATGTGCAGTCTTTTGTAATATAGTTGTCTATGAGGCACCAAGTTCTTGCCGGTGGTATTGCTGCCCATTCGTCTTGGCAAAATGCCTCCAGGTCATGTAAAGTCTTTGGTTGTCTTGCATGAACCGCATGTTTGAGATCTCCCCAGAGTGGCTCGATTATATTAAGGTCAGGAGACAGTGATGGTCAATGCAGATCCTTCACCTTTTTCTGCTGTAACCACTGGAAGGTCAACTTGCCCTTGTGCTTAGGGTCATTGTCCTTTTATATTAAATTACAGTGTGCCAGAAGCTGTGAGGCTTGTCAAGGAGTTGTCGGGTATATTGTAACCCAGGTTTTTTGGAACATCAGTGAAAGGCTTCTTTCTGGCAACTCGACCATGCAGTTCATTTTTGTTCATCATCTTATTCTGCTCCTTGAAACAATCACACTGTCTTTTTCCAGAGGAGCCTGTATGTGTCCTGAGGTTACCTGTGGGTTTTTCTTTGTATCCTAAATAATTCTTCTGGCAGTTTTGCCTTAAATCTTTCTTGGTCTACCTGACCTTGGCTTGGTATCAAGAGATCCCATAATTTTCCACTTCTTAATAAGTGATTGAACAGTACTGACTGGCATTTGCAAGGCTTTGGATATCTTTAAATATCCTTCTACGTCTTTGAAGTTCCATTACCTTGTTACGCAGGTCTTTTGACAGTTCTTTTCTGCTCCCCATGGATCAGTATCTAGCCTGCTCAGTGCATCCACATGAGAGCTAACAAACTCATTAACTATTTATACACAGACACGAATTGCCATTTAAAAAGCCACTGGTGTGGAAAATTCACCTTGATTTGCCATTTTCACCTGTGTGTGTCACCTTGTGTGTCTGTAACAAGGCCAAACATTCAAGAGTATGTACACTTTTGATCAGAGCCATTTGAGCTATTTCTGTTATCATCATGATTTAAAAAGGGCTCACACAACTATGTGATAATAAATGGCTTCATATAATCACTATCCTCAAATAATAGTTTTTTGCATGATCAGTCATGCATTCAAAATCAATGCCAAATAACTTTCACAATTTCGGCAGGGTATGCAAACTTATGAGCACAACTGTAGATGCGTCCCAGTTATAACAGTCGGTTATGTGTCCTCCTCCCTTTTACATCCAGGAATGGAGTCTGTGTCAGGACTAGATCCGGGGGAGAAGGACCGGGCGTGTGTTCTCCTGAACACCGCTGTTACAACAGGGCCTAGCCGACCCACTGCTCAGGTTCTGCCCGTACAGAACGATCCCACTCCCTGCCTTTCCCACATGAGTGTCCCTCCGCCCTCCCTCCCCCTCCTTTCTACAGGACGCATCCTGAGTCCCGCCCGTAAACCCCGGCCACCCCCCCTCTGTCCTGATGAGCGGGCCAGGCCCCTGGGTTCAGGAGTGTCTGTTGGGCTGCGGCTGGAGAACATGTTCCCAGGCCTGATTGTGGACAGTGTGGGGTCCCCTCCCCTCCTCCAGGACTCTGTGGGGCCCCGGGGGACAGCGGGGGTCACGCTGCTACGCTCCCCACCGGTTCTGATGGTGGAGACGAGCACCGCCCTCACCAGCACCTCCAACACCCTCCACCACGTCTCGCACCCACCTCTCCACCTGCAGGTGTCCCCCTCCCGGCCTCGTGCTGTACACTACCCATTCCCTTCTTCCTCATCCTCCCTGTCGCCTTCAACCAAGTCTGCCTTTCCTTCTGGGAGTGGCATTCCCATGGGAACGGCCAGCAGCGTTCCCATGGCAGCAGTACCAGGCCAGACCTACTGCTTGAACAGCAGCGGAGTGGTCCGAGCGAGCTCTAGTCCCGGCTCGACTGAGACCAGCTGCTACTCTGCAGCCTCCGGCCCCACCCTAAGCTCTTCTGGCTCTGCCCCCATCGCCTCTGGCTCCGCCTCCAACTCATCTGGCTCCACCCAGAGCTCCTCTGCCTGTGTCTGCAGCTCCTGTGGTTGCAGCGGGAACTGTGGATCCTACGGGGCCTTGCCGGCAAGCTACGCAGGGTACTTCCAGCACCCCTTGTCTGGGACCTCCGTATTCACCCTGGGGCCCCTGCTTCACCTCAGTCCCCTGTTGGCCGGTAGCAGTACCGCCACCCCTTTCCCCTACCCTCTGGTGGCACCGCCGCCCTACAACAACAGTGTGTCTCACAGCCACGACACCCCAGGCCAGCAGGGGCTTGTCCTGCCCCCTATGCAGGGCTTCCTAGGGGCTGGGGCCAACGTGTACCAGACTCATGGGCCGTTGGGGGACGGAGGGCCCAGGAAGTCCGGGAGCCTGTCCTGCTACAACTGCGGAGTGGCCGGCCACCGGGCTCAGGAATGCAAGCAGCCTCCTATGGACGCTGCTCAGCAAGGTACCACATAGAAACTTTCTAGAAATATGTGGATTTAGAAGTGCATTTTATGATATTCAACGTTCTGGGGAACTCATTGTGTTTACCGCCATTGGTGTTTTTGTTTTTCAGGCACATTTAGGCTGAAATATGCTCCCAAATCAGACAGCCAAGACACAGGGGACTAAGAGCAAGGAACTCCTGTGGCACCCAGTGAATGTCAGCATGTTGGGCTTCACCTGATTGCTTGTTATGTTTTGAACACCAGTCCCAGATTTTTATGAACGGTAGATGGAGGACGCTCAACTGAAGAAATTCAAAGCATTAAGTGAGTTTGGAAGGTGCCATTTGCCCCAGTCCATCCGCAACAGTCGATTTTTTATCAATGCAAAGGCAACAGATGGTCAGGTTTAAACCCTGAGATAAGGGGCATACTTCTTTTTAAAGCAAATTATTTAGCTGTACAAAAGCTGCAGTTGAAATGATTGTCCGCTACTCCTCGAACACACATTAGCCTTGCTTAGTTCTCTGGTCAACCCCCTAAGACCTGCAACTTTCATAAAATCTATGCCAAGATGATCTTTTAAGACAAACTTGAGATGAGCGGTATGTACATAAGGGTGTGAGGAGGTGTGAATGTAAAGACAGTATACTACGATAACTGCCAAATAATGCACATTGACTAACAGACTGCCATATCCTTCTGAGACAGAGCAGTTCTCTGAGAACCAGAAAGTACACGCCTCTTTGTGTTGCCAGACAACAACAATGCAGAAGAGAGAACCAAATAAGTTCTTCACCTTACACATCATTCACTGTGGGTATATTACCAATTACAGTGCAGGATTAATGATGAAAAATTGTAAGCAACTGTGCCAGCATTTTTTGTTTCGATTTTAAGATGTGATGTTTATGTCTGTATTGAACTTCTTGGAAATTCTTCCAAACCAACCATTTACAAGTTTAGAGGCCGGAGAAGTCACATTTTTATAATCCCTGCTCAAAATGTCATTTTTTATATATAATATTATTTACATTTTTAATGTTTGAAGTTTAATGTAATGAGAGTGTGATATAATATGACCCTACCACACATATGCCATCAACCAATGAGGGAATGCTTTTGAAAACAGTGATGTCATGTCGAGTCCCATGGTAGCATCCAGACTCAAGATTCCCAGGTCTGATTGCGTTTGTGAGAGAGGGTTTTGGGGAGTTTGGCTGATTCCTGGTATGGCAGGTGGAACATCAGATCAACACACTGCTGCTGGTAAGGCCATGGGACGAGTGTAGCGGAGATGATGTGTGAGAGGAACTTTCTTTAGACAGATTTTGATAGTGAATGTCAGTAAATGTGTCCTTGTGTCTGTGTGGCATGTGAAAGCACTTTTCTGAGACTGGCTGGTCCCAGTCCATTGGATATGAGTGTGACATGTGGTCCTCTAGGATGGACGACTTATTATATATGTTTATTGCGTTGCACTGGAGTGTCCTTAACCAGGTACAAGGGGCATTTCATTGAGACGTTTATTTTTGTACGAATTTACATCTGCCATTGGTTTGAATTGGTAATTAGAACTTTGACAAAATCAGCAACCTATTGATTGCAACAGGAAACCCTTTTTCAGCCGTTCCAGTAAGGTGGAAGAAGATCAAGGATTCATAGGAGATAATTAGGGAATGTCATATTTAGTATATTGTCAAGGCTTGGTGGCAACATCTTTTACCCACATCCTCAAAGGAGTAATGGCTAGATTACGGTAACAGTATGCCACCAGCAGAAATAGCATGGACCACAGTAACAGAGCAGATCCAGTTCTCTGGTGGTCCATTTCTCTTTTTACTCCATTCTGTTAAATATTGCTTAATTAATGCACAAATTGATGCTTCAACTGTAAATGATCAGATGGATGTCGGACCTTTGTAACATTAAAATGTTAAATATAGGCCTTAAGAAATCATATTTGAGCACTCAACTGTGCATCCTGGATGCCTTAGCAACCCTGCATTGTACAATCATTTACAAAAGAAAATGTTTTGATTCTGGAATTGCTTTGCCATATTTATTTTGTCAAACATTCATGGCAACCCTCTATCCTAAAGAAAACCTAATTAGTGTTTATATGCCCAATGAATAATATTTTGGTTAATGCTGCAAATATTTTGTGCAAACCCTTAATTTGATCCAGAATTTTGCAGTGCCATTAGAAAGACATAGGACTCACTTTCTCCCCAATTTATTGTTATTGACTTTTAGAATTGTATACCTTTATTTTTTTCCAACAATGTACACAACACACCTCATAATGACAAAGTGAATAAACACGTGTTTTTTATATCCCATGTAGATAAGTATACAGACCCTTTATACAGTACTTAGAAGAAGTGCCTTGGGCAGCGATCACTGCTTGAATGTATGCCTCTACCAGCTTTTCACACCTGGATTTGGGCAGTTTTTCCCATTCTTCCCCCATGATGGTCAGTGGGGTTCAAGTCTGGCTGGGTCCCTCAAGGAAATTTACAGACTTAAAAAGCCACTTCAGTGATTTTTGGCTGTGTGCTTCAGGTCATTGTTGTACTGAAAGATGGAAGTTGAGTCTTAACCTGATCCAGAGAGCATAGGGCCTTTCTCCTCTCTGTATTTTGCTTGGTTCACCCTTCCCTTAATCCTGACAAGTCTCCCACTCTCTGCTACTAAGAAGGATCCCAATAGCATGATGCTCCTAACTCCATGCTTCACTGCAGGGATGGTATTAAACAGATTATAATCGGTACCTGGTTTTCTCCAGATATTGTGCTTGAAATCAGGCTGTACTGTTCGAATATGATCTCATCACACAGTCTTTCCAGCGTCAAGTCATATGTCTTTACTCAGGAGGGGATTTTGTCTAGACACTACCATAAAGACCTGATTGAGTGCGGCAGATTATGTTCTTTTTGACAGTTTATCCCTGAATCTCGGTTTGGCAGTTTATCCCTGAAACTCTGAATCTCTGTTGGAGGTGCCATTGGGTTCTTTCAAAAAATGTGTTCTCTTTGTCATTATTGGGATTTGAGTGTAGACTGATGGCAAACTTTTAAATAAATTCAGTCTATAACACAACTAAATGTAAAGACTGAAGTCTGAATACTTTCCAAAGCCACCATTAATCATTAAAATATTTCATCACTCAAACTCATATCTGTGCAGTTATTCCTAAGTTCTGGATGCCTTTGCAATCCGGCACCTGAACTTACAGTTGACTGTAATTGTTTTTTTCAATAGATATGCATGTTACTTGATCTCAAGTAAATGTTTTGTGTTTTAATTTTTCACAGGACAAAACATTGGTTTTTGAACAGATTTGTATTATTTTGAAACAGATTTGAACTTGAAGGTTCAGCAGTCGTATTGTTTCTGTACGATGTTTTGTATCATATGGTTTAGTGCTTTACGAAATATTTGTTTTGTATACTGGATCAAAGTCAAAATCCATAAAAAAATCTGATGTCATCCCTTGTAAATCGTGTGTTGAATGATCTGCTAAGAGGCAGGATATGCATGGAAAATACACATACACATTAACGTCAATGTTTTCTTTAAATGATTTATTCATAAAATACCAACATAAATACAATAAAATGTTGTGTAATATTGCTGTGAATATGAAGAAAGAGCGCGTCAAACAGTGGAGAATGCAGAGGATCACTGGGCTGAAAACGGCACCGTTCCTCTATGGTATTAAACCCTCAGTAGAACTGATTATAGCATTATTCTTATTTATTACATACACATATCGCATATGAACATTTGTACAAGGAAATTAAATCACATTAAATACAAACAAAAGAAAGATTAATAGTCCAAAATGGAGACAAAAAGGCATCGTAACCTTTTAACAGTTGAGAGGACAGCAAGAGGGAAGAGCACAACAGCACACATTATAAAGGCGTAAATATCCCTCTATTAAACAAAAGCGTGACATCACCCCAGGATCTGCTCTATCCAGAGCCCCAGGGTGGGTTTGGATCCAGGATGGGGAGTGACGAACAGTTGGTTGGTGGACTGACCCGGCGGTGATGCTGGCCCAGTCCACACCAGCCACCAACCCCACATCCTACTTCTGACATCAACATTATCCCACATCAGTGACTCTTTCACACGTGATCATCATGCGCTCACCTATTATAGTGTTCAAGATTAGTTGATTTATTCCTTTCATCTTTCCAATATCTGTACACACTGAGGCATTTTTCTTATTACAATCATCATAGCAGGTTTTCTTTAGCATAGCATTTTTTTAACAAGGTGTCGGTCATATATTGTCTAGGTAGAGACAGGCAGGGAAATAAAAACAAATCAATTTCAGCAATAAAATATGATCTCTGAACCCTTAGAAATTTGCCAAACAGCCACACGGAGAGATTAATTGCCAAACTGAACACATTAAAAATGTTGCCTTGTAAACGTGTGTGAATACTGTACAATGAAGCCTATAGTTTACCTTGACTATTCATCCAGCTTGCAAAAGGAAATACTAAAAGGAAGTAAAAACAGTAATTTTGTCACAGCGGTTGGCCTGAGTCACCCATTATTGGAGACTTTACCGCATGATAAAACACATGCTATTGTGGCAGTAATATGTCCATGTCAGTCATACTGGATTCAACGCTTCAACTAAACTGTTACCAAATCCCTCAGCAGCTTTTGTGATTGACGCTTCATCCACAAGACCAAGGTCATTCAAGTTTAGCAAAACTCAACTGATGGCAATGAAACGCTGGGGATTTCTTTATCCAAACTCAACCATGATGGACTAAAGCAGACATTTAAGCTGTGAAGTGTTTTGAGTCTTGTGTGTGCCAACTCAAACTGAACTGGCAATTATCTCTGCTATACTAATCCACCCTATACAGTGAACAACCCAAACATAACTACTTAATCCCTTTTCCTAAACACATGGTTGGAGGTATGGGGTGAGGCATTCAGTACTAGATAGGGCCAGAGTGTGAGGAGGTGCAGGACATGACTTTTAATATCTATGAAGGGCCCTTAAGCGTAGGGAAGAAGAGGTCTGTCTGGTTTCCTATTGTCTTGGCTAGGGTTGTGAAGAAGCATGGGTTGGAGGAAGGGTCTGTATTTAAGGAGGTTCTGGGAGGGAGGGTCTAGATAGAATCATTGTCCGAGGGCTGGCATGGCGTTGAGTTGTTACTGGCGGACAATAGTTCCAAAGGTCTCCTGCGAGGCATACACCATGTACAGGAAGCCATCGTCATCCTTCTCGCGCTCATACACCTCAGCAATGGCTGCCGACACGGAGACCATGCTGTGGCCATTCACCAGCAGGAAGAAGGCTTGGTTGGAATTCAGCTGGAGTCGCCTCCTAGTGGACAAACACACGACAGAGTTTAGCACATCAGATCCGCACATACAAAGATGAACAGAATTTACTGCATTTGATCCTCGGTTTAGTAATATTATTTATAACTAAGTTAATTTGTTTTGGTCATTAAATGACTGACACATTGATATAAGTAGATAAAGAAGTAAAAAGTGCAGTCTGGGACAAACTTTTCTTTATAAACCTCTCATTTTGGGCTGAATGTTGTTTATATGTACATAATCTATAAGTAGGATAACTATCATACCTCAGTTAGAAATGAAATTACATATTTCATTCATTCATGTAATTTCATTTCATGACAATCAAAATGGTCTGGGCCCCTTTTGGCTCAACAGCACTTCTTGTACAACCAGTGGTCATAAATCACAAAATACATCTTTAATAGATAATAATGTAACATCCTGAAAGAGGACCTGATGATTTTAATCAGCTCGCTCATGTTGACATGATCAGGAACCAGGAACTTGGTTTTATCCAGGATGGGCAGCTGCTTCTCTCCCTTGTATCTCTCAATTATTACCTGAAAGGAAACAGGGGAACATCTATAATGTGCTCATTGTCCTCACACGACCCCATACTAGGAGTCAAATTAACAAGACAAAGTGGTAGCTTTAGCCAGAGTGGATGGAGCATTACTAAGCACGTTTGACCTCTGTAGAGACAATGGAAATTGTAATGTGCTGCATCAGAGGCTTTATCTGTGCGTGGGTGTGGCTAAATTACTATTGAGGACCTTTTGGGGGAAGTGAAGACATTTGGGTGAAACAAAAACTTCTGTTTGGGCTAATAATTATGGTTAGGAAATAAGAATTATGTTCAGGATCTAGGTAAAATATCGCTTTAGGGCCATGGTTAATTTTAGCTAGACTAAAATAAATTGAAAATGCTGTTTGGGTCGTCAGGACTACAACTGGGAGGAGAGAGTCAGCAGATGGACAGCTAGATATTCAAATTACTAAGTGCTCTCTTACGAGAGTAACACACAGAGTGATAGTTCCACCCCTCCCTGACTTCTGATTCACACACACACACACACACACACACACACACACACACACACACACACACACACACACACACACGTTTGTACAGCTAACCTCATGGGGACCACAAACTAAAAACTGCGTGCTCCCTTGCCCTAATCTTAACCCTAAACCTAACCCTAACCTTTACCCGTACCCTAATCATAACCTAACCCCAATCTAACTCTAACACCAACCTTAACCCCAATAAAGTAACATTTATGCCTAAACTTTACCTAGGTGTAATGCCTAACCTTAACCCTAAACTTAACCAACAATGTCTGGACCTTATAGAAACCCCAATTCTAACTCTAAAATTAATTTTAAGTTTGACCCTAAACCTAAACCCTGAGCCAGAAATTGACTTTTGCCTCATGGGGACTGGCAAAAGGACCCCATGAGTCCAATTTCTTGTGATTTTACTATACTCATGGGGACATTTGGTCCCCATGAGTATAGTTAGACCTAAAACACACACACACACACAAAATCACCCACATACACGGTCTACACTGTCCCATGCACATCCTGAACAGTGGTACTGAACTGTACTTTCTAATATTATATCCCCATGTTAACCAGATTTTTGCATGTTCCACATAATTACCTGAACTGACATATACACACACAGAGTCCCATTTAGACCATCATTTAGATTTTATTTATGCATTTTTTAAATATATTTCTGTGTACGCATGCTGCGGAACCATTCTGGGTGAGGAGGTGGACTTGTGCTGTCTCCTCCTATCTACCCCAGGGCCCTGGTAGCTGAGTTCAACAGGACCATTGTCAGCTAGTTAGCGCCCATCCAAGCCAAGACGTTTGAGGAGGACTACCATAATGTGAAATAGGAAAACATTGTTAGTGTTACTGGACAATACTGCTGTGGTTTAATTCTCCCCACAAGTATAGGAGATGGACGTTATCGTAAGTGTTTTACAATCTTGTCTAAATAATGAGCCGAAAGAGAATTGTTTACTCCTATGGTGTTGGTTCTTCAAAAGAAGTTGTATCAGGTTTCTGAAACTGTTTCCCTTGTTTGTTCACAGGAATCACAAAAATGTCAGTCTAAGGCCTATGTCAGAGCCAATTAAAAAACAGATAATATGTAAAACAAAAAAATTAACACATTTCGAAAAGCAGTCGCACTGAACGATAAAAAGGTAATTCATTTCAATTGACAAAAACGTCTAGCCTAATGCTACACTGAAAGGAACTCCAGTTTGGGAAGGTCATAGTAGACAGAATCTGTTTTACCAAACCTGCTGTATTTTTAGAAGTAGCCAGCCTTCAGAGCGCATTTGATAACTGTGATGAATAATTGATAATGTGTTTAAACATTCTAGAGGCTTCAGACATGACACTGAGGTGAACGCATGTTCTGCCCTGAGGGGTCAAGTACTGGGGTAAGGTGTAGGATTAGTTTCCACACTGCTTGGCTAGCTCAGCTTCATCATTATTTTATTCACATATATTGTTTAGACACATTTTATTTTTTATATTAAACATGTTAAACTTATATTACCTTAGCAACAACCACACATTCATGACAGTGTTTAGAAAAGAAGGAAATTAAGGTAATCAAACAAATGAATGCAATTTGCAAAACAATTATGTCACAAAATGCTGGCAGTCAGGTATCTCTGTTAACTGGTTCCTAGCTACAGCCTGTCGATACTCACAGTGGCTAAATTTAGCGTGATAGAAATAGGAAACCCAGAAATTCAGAGGTATATAATTTGTTATATAAATATTGGATAGTTATTTATCTGTTTGGCATGATAGTCATTGTATAATGAGATGTGTTATCAACACACTCACAAATACCCATTTGGCTATGGACTCCCAAGTTTCATCCCTTAAAATTAAAAGGCCAAGAACTTTGTATTCTACATAATAGTACATTTCCCTGTTGGAAATTTGGATTGTCGGAACACTGATAAGTTGAATTGCTTCTGTTTGCTGCCATATGACCATTTTCACATTTGTATCAACATTTACCAAAACAACTGTAATTTGAATTTACAATACTGTTATCAGGTTAACAAAGCTCTTGTACATTGTTCAATTACAGAGCAAGGAGAATGTTGTTATATCTCAGAAGAAAGGAAAATAGATGTTTTTCACAGACAGGTTTGCTTAGTCAGGTGCAAATGTGAATTGTGAGCAAAATTAAATCAGAACATGGCGTGTCTGTACAACCAATAATTTAAAAAACTGAAAAGATACCTGGCTTCAACTTAAATTAATTTGATCAGTTCAAGGTCAGACTAGTGTATACAATAAAGTTGCATTAAAGCAGCAGGAGTCTCTAGGTTGTGTCAGGCGAGGAAATGGTGGGGCTGTGTTCGGGAATATACTCCCATTTATATCATACTCTAGTAAGGTTGTGGTAAAATATGTCATACTGACCGGGATCTTGTTGGGGTGTTGCTCTCGAATCAGTCTCACATCGTCTACTCTTTGCTCTGTGGACACAAGGAAAAGAGAATCAGTGAGATAACAAACCATTCTGAATTTATCAATTCTTTACTGCCTCGAGCTTTTACCCTTGTGAGAGGGTATCTCGAAAATAAACACAGAGTTTTTTATTTTCTCAAACCCAGTTGATTATAGACAAAACAATCAGTGCATTAACACGAGAAGCTGAATTAAGACCAAAAACTTAGTTCAAGTCAACAATATTTACACAAATCAAATCCTGCTGAACTTTGCAACTAGGTGGCCATTTGAAACAAGGCCAAAACATTGGTCACAGCCTTGGGCACCTTAGATTTACACAAACCCTGGGTCACTTTGGACGGAATGACCGACAGATGAAACAAAAACAACACAAAAGGCTGATAGGATGAACTGGCAGATCCCAATTGCTCCACAAAAACATTCATATTTAGGAATATAGATTCTGAAATACAAAAGAAAAACATGCCTGATAGTTAAATGAACCTTAAAAAAAAATAGAATAAGAAAGGTCATACTGATGACTTCTTTTCCACATTTAAATTACCAGCCAGTGTAACAATATGTTGCTTCGATGTAACCAAATACCAGAAGGGAAATGAAGTAGGCCTACAACGCTTGTTTACAATAAGCTTATTTCGTTTCCATACCCAATTGGTTCGATGTAACCAAATACCAGAAGGGAAATAAAGTAGGCCTACAACGCTTGTTCACAATAAGCTTATTTCGTTTCCATACCCAATACACACATTTTACCAAAGGCCTAATTGGGAGTGCTAGACACTGAATTCCGTTTTAAGTTTACCATTATAGCTACAATAATAAGCAGCAATCATAATAATAACCAATTTATAAATACCATTCTTGTAGAAATGTAAGTTAAGGTTACTGCAGTGTGTACGACCAGGGAAAATATTACTGCAACGTGAACGTATTCATTTCTCACGAACAGATATTGTAACTTTTCGGTTAGAGCTCAGACAAACTTGGAAACGTTCAGGACGTGTGGTCTGACATTATGTGAATAAATGTGTTTCGATAGCGTGTAGTCAGGCCTAATTCGTAAACAGCGGCATTTGTATTAAGCACTGAGGCAGAAATCTTTCAATGCCAAAAATAGTCCACCTTCTTATTCAAAGAAGCATGCAAGCGTCGGTCGAAGCCTGCCGACTCATCCAGGAAATGGTGTATTTAAAATGGCTTTAATCTTCAAACGGAGAACAAGTAAACAAGGCACCTTATCTCGGACGAAAAACTGCCTATCGGATAAAAGCCGAGGCCTATTGACGGAAGGGGACATTAATACGAAAATCAATGTATATACGTTAGGCCAAAATGATACAATGATAAAGATTCAGACGTCACAGACTTTTATTTTCCTTTTGCCTAAATAGGCCCTCCTTTCACCTCCGCAATCCGTCCCATCCCCCAATCCTGCAGCTTAATTTACTGCATTTCGAGAAGAGCATTAGGGTTTATTTGTTTTAATTTGGTTGTTATTTTTGTTTAATGCTCAGCGCAAGTTTATTTAATTAGCCTAAAGGTTTAATGCCATTTGTTTACATTTGACGGATAACGACAATGTAGGCCTCTAAGGTTTACCAGCTAATCACAACAACACCAGAATTTGCTTTCGTCTATTCGGATTGCATAACATTCAGACGTTGAGAATAGAACGTTTTTATTAGCGTATATACAGCAACCATAATCACAAATATGTCGCGGTAAAAGGACAACTGTAGGCCTATTATACTATGTTACATTTTACAGATTACCTAAGTATATCTCAAATTTGTATTTGACTATTTTCTATATGGACCATTTTTGCCTGTGGTCGAATTTATAACTTTTCAGAAAATGGAAACTGGGAAACCATCTGTTTACAGGTTGACAGTTTGGAATATATTTGAACAATAAGGCTATTAACAGAAATAAAATAAACGAATCTACCAAACTACTTCAATATTAAAACTTGCTGTGTTGACAGGCTACAGTACATACCAAATGTCCTCCTTTGTTTGAATGTCTTCTCTGAAGGCATATTTAACGCAGGTCAAACAGTTACCGTTTTGTAAATTAGGCAAAATATGCCTATACCAATAGAAAATATATTTAAACCCTAGGAAATATAAATTCTTAGGAGATCAGAGCACAATATGTTGTAATAATAGTAAGTATTCAAGTCCTTTGATGTCGTTCGAGTTCCTTCCTTGCAGTCTGTTGCTTAGACCTATGTGAGGTTTGCCGCAATAAGGATTAGAAACAGTCCAGGAGTTTCGGTTTAATCTTCAAAATAAAAGTAATTAAGTAGACTGTCTTTCGCGAAGATCTGCTTGCATACATTTTCAAAATTCGTAAAGAAAAATAAATTCAAACAAGGTAATCATGTCACACAATTTTTTTTACAATACAGACTGTTGAAATCCCAATGGTGTTGTATTAGACTTCATAGTTGAATTCTGATTACTGGCGTAGCATATCTGGCTCAGGAGGGTTAATTAATGGGCTTTTAATTTATCCTGTCGTGGTTATTCTTTTTAATCAGGCCCATGTGTACCTTTGAGGACACCACACCGTGGTCAGGTCCTCTGAATTTTTCTAATGCATTTTTTAGGATTTTCACAGATAAAATTTAACGCATGCGATTCATTTAAATACTTATGTTGTTCATTTTTTGCCAATGTTAACGCATTTTTCTTTTTTGCGAGAACTAGCCTTCCATTATTATAGTTAGGGTTTCAGTAGTAAACTGGTGAAACCCTATTGTATTTGTTACAGTTCATTATTATTAGTGTTTCAGAAGTTCATTGGTGAAACCCTGGTGTTCTTTCTAGCGTTATTATTATTTGTCTGCTGCTTTAAGCTGTTTTTTGCAGATTCCGGAGGGATAACAGGGTGCAAAAGGGCCCAAATTTGCATGGTAGAACAGGCCCAGAACTTCTGATACAATGCCATTCGAATCTCACTTCATCCTGCAAAGTTACACTTTTTGCAAGCTCACCCAATGTGAGCCAAAACATAGATCACTCTCCTCACTATGAAAATGTTTGCCGATGGGACCTATGAAGCCCTCCATGATCTACCGCCATTTGGGATTTTGTAAAGAACATTTCAAATGCTACTCTGATGGCACCAAATGACCGATCTTCACGGAATTTCATATTTGGCATATATGGACGAAGGTCTTTGAAATGTATAATACCAGATAATACAGTAATATAAAAGAAATAGCCACTACTGACCTATGAACTTGTATAAAGGTGTGGTTTTGAGGCACAAAATTCCTACACAATTAATTTGATTATATTTCTGCTTTTTACATATGTTTACAACCTTTAAATGACATAGTGTATGCAAGCACTTTTCAAATAATCACATGGTGGCGCTATAAATATTTTTTACATATACAACCGACCGATGCTCACCCTATTTTAGTTAGAGCTTTGAAAAGAGATAAATAAGGCCCTCTCCTTTCATGGAACATATGTGCAATTGGAATCCATTAACTTTTCTATGATTTTTCATCAGGGACACTGGGATTCCTGTCAGTGTCCCTGTAAGAGTATACCACTCTGGGATTCCTGTCAGTGTCCCTGTAAGAGTATACCACTCTGGGATTCCTGTCAGTGTCCCTGTAAGAGTATACCACTCTGGGATTCCTGTCAGTGTCCCTGTAAGAGTATACCACTCTGGGATTCCTGTCAGTGTCCCTGTAAAAGTATACCACTCTTTATACCTTGGTTGTGGACTGTCGAAAGTCCTGGCAGATGTAAGTCACATAGGTTGTAAGTCGACAACTACCTGTATAGGTCCAAATACTCACAAGGAACATATTTGCAATTGGGACTTATTAACTCTGCCGTAATGTTTTTTCTGCTATTCTGAGTTTGTAAAAAATGCTTCAAATACTACATCTATAGTATCAAATGACCAATCTTAAGTGTGATTGCATTTGGTACAAATTATCAGGGTTTGTTTAGTTTATATATGAATGTTTCCATTTGTGCCAATGAAAATACTAGTAAAAAGGAAAACCATGCAGGACATATCGTTTGCAATTATGAACATGAGTTGGATATGTGTCCTATTGACAAAATGAACTATCTGGCAAGTAGCAGCTCCATGCGGAATCCGGCTAAATGCTGCTTGTGGCTTTAATTATCCCTTGATTTTAGTGGGAGCTGTCTGGAGCATTCAGGATTTCAATATAGCATTAAAGAATTGGTATTCATGATGTGAATTGCATTTACTTGGCACTAGTTTATGAGTCCTGTCTAACAAGGCTTTAGAAGGCTGCATATCTGTTAGGACTATGGATGCACGGAAATTGGAATCTTTCTCTGCTTCCCACATGCCAGCCTCCCTCCAAATAACCCATCAAACAATAAGGCTCACGTAAATCTGCAATCTCCACCTGTGAACACCTCGCTTATAGCATGGTAAATGATCATTATTTAATGTTTTCGTAATCTAAGCATTTATCACATCACCAGTTGCATTTCCACTGAAACGTATTATAATAGTGTTATTAACAAACAACTTCCATGTAAATTACAGATCTCCCCTGATTAATGTTGGTAGATTAACATATTTAGCCACCATGACTACCTTATGTCATTGCCTATTCAAGTAGCCTACCATTTGAATTTGGTTGAATATGGGAATAATTTAAGACAAAAGTATTTGGTCAAGGCCAACCCAACACCAGGAAAGCTATTGTGTACAGCCACCCCCCCTGAATCCCTTTCTAACATTTCAGCCTCAGTGTCAAAGGACAATACCATGAATAGCCTTAGGTGTAATTCAATGATGGATATTCTGCAGCTCTTCAGATAAGAGGGGCTGATATGTGTTTTATACACCTGTGATGGTGAGGTGACGGACAGTTCCGTCATCTCCCACCTTTCCCGGTTTCCTCAGGCTCATGTCATGTGTCTTGTCTTTAACCATTACTAAAACCAGGTCCCAATTCCCTCATTAGTATGTGTTTAAATGTTGCTCCTCTGCTCCCCTCATTTGTCAGTCATTGTTGCCTGTTGCCGTGTGTGTCATGTCATGTCATGTCAGTGGTAAGTGGCGTTTTGTGGATCTGTTCCGACACAGTTATGCCAGTGATAATAATGTACAAAATTCAGCATGAGCTAGTGATGGAGTATCAGCCTAATTGCTGACCTCAACACTATTGCTCCCGTCACCAGGTATGGAGGACTTGGTCTGGACATCGTCCTATACAATTGGATGCTGAATGTAATGACTGGCAAATCTAAGGTTTAGAAGATTGGCAACAACACTTCTATAAGTATATTTGCCTCTTTTACAAAACCGTTCCTTTGTGTCACATAGCCAAGGACATGCATGAGGCATTATCAACTACCACAGAAGCCACATGCTCTAATTCTTCTCAGTCTCACACTTTTCTAACAGACATTTGGAAAGTATTTCTACCAGCTGTAGCTGCAATGTACATGTAACGATTCACTTCAGGTAAATTATACTCTACCTTCTTGGAGTTGTTGCTCTTCCAGTTGCTTTGACTGTAACTAGTATCTATTCTATCTAACATGTTTTTGGATTGAGAGACAAGGCAACCCGATGTGCTTGAGCCCAAACTGATCTTGACATACTTGATTGTGCAGTGGGTTCAAATGTGGACACTGTACCCCATAAGGTGTCATATCAGGTAAGGTGAAATAAATGTGCAATTTTCATCTACATCATGAAGGCAGATACTAAATAAATATGTAACCGAGCTGAACTGGGATGTTATCAGAAATGTTTGTTTAGTTTTTTTATGCTTACAATTATTTGACCTTAGATTTTTTTTAATCTGTTTTCATCCATTTAAATGTTTTCAAACAGATAAGGGCATTTACTTTGAAGGTGAAAGTAAAATTCCAACGTTATGAAAAATTCTTATTGTGGCTAGCTTCACATTGGTGCAGCAAGGTCTACAGCAAAACAAACCTGTCAGCTGACACTTGACGTCATTGAGAAATAGAGCAGAGAGTAAGGGATGGATTAAGCTGGTTCAAGGCTTGGGGTGATTATTCTGAAAACCCTGAAAAGTTTGGCCTACTGACATGATTTCAGGCTTACATTTTTTTGTTTATTGACTTATGCAAGTGCATAATAGGAATTTATAATTCGAAATGTTCTGAGCTTTTCACTGAACATTTTGAATGACCTTTTAATCGGTCAAAATGTTTGTATACAATGTGATATTTTTTATATTACTATATATTGAAATATTTAGAATTCATGTATTGCCAGAAACATACAAAGATCAAAGAAATAAATCCGGCCCTATAAAATTGTCTCATATTCCTTTGTTGTTTTTCAATGATTAGGAGCAATTGTCAAACCCAATGACACTCATGAGATGAATGCAATTTGTTCATGTTAGCCATATGCTGTCACAATTTCAGAGACTTTCATTCCACTCTATAGTGATATTTTGTCTGTATTTTGTCACTTCACACTGCCCTATTTACAAATGTCAGGGTTTGAGAGAAATGCCAGAGTTTTACATTTGCTGCCTGTAGATTGGAGAAAAAATTACTATAGACTATGAAATCAATTTGTTTTGTGCCAGTTAATTGTACAGTGGCAAAATGTGTCACAAAATAAAAATTGTTACTGGCTTTTGAAAGATCTCACATTCTAACCGAACTAATGAGTGAAGTGACACATTTTGGAATCATGGCATCTGTTTGACAAAATGGGGGGCATTCAATCTTTCATATCTGTTATCCTGATTAATTTTTACTATCCAAGTCATCTCTTGTCCTCTCGATTCTTAAGAGGAGATGACTCCTATGACTATATATTCGGACAACCTGGCCTAACAACATCTATCCAAAGTCCACCTGGTCCCTATCCAAAGTCCACTTGGTCCCTATCCAAAGTCCACCTAGCGTCCCTATCCAAAGTCCACCTAGTCTTGGTGCTGTTTTTGATTCAACCAAACTGCTGTCCCTTTGCTATAGCCCATCTGGTGGACAGCTCCCCTATTCCAAGCTATACTTTGATCTGCTGGTAATCTGAACGTTTGACTATGTGATGAACAATGTGGCCTTGAGAGTCAGAATTGGACTGGCCGCCCCCCAGAGCTCGATTCATCTCTAGGTTTCATTTAGGTTCCAACCTTTCTAGGGAGTTTTTCTTAGCCACGGTGCATCAACTTCGTATTTGTCTTTGGGGTTTTAGGTTGGTATCTGCATAAGCACCTTGTGACAACTTGTTATGTAAAAGATGCTTTCTATAATGTATGTCTTTGTAACCCTTTCTAGGTCAATAAGCATAGCAGTTGTTTTCCAAGTCAATAACAGTTTTTTTCCGTAGATGTTCAGAAATGTATTTGTATCGTTGCGTGACATTGCTTTGGAATACCAAGGTATTCAAACATTACAGTCTGTATGGCTGTAAGCTTTGCTCAAGTGAGAGGCTGCCCACTTTTATACAGTCAAACAGGAATTTATTAACCTAGGCACATTTTGGAAAGGTTGTGAATGTTTACCATTATAGGCTTGACCATCACATGCTCCCTAAAATGGTACTTTCTGAGATCCTTTTGTCCACCTCTGAAGGTGTGACCCTATTGTGTACATACATTACCCCAACACTCCCTTACCTTCATTTCTTAGAGCGTAGGGCCACTGAAGGCCTTGAAGTACTTCTACTCACTCACTCCCTCTGGTGGCTTGGTGCTGGCAAAACACTTCTGCCATCTTGCAGAACTCCATGAGGGAGTGAACCAATTCAAGCCACACAGTGGAGGAGCAAACAAGGTCTTTGCTTCTCATTGATGAAGGTCTTTTTTCTAGCTGTGCACGACTTCAACCCTGCCCCTAGGAGCCTGTTTCGAACCGCCCTCCCTGTGCACTTCACCCCAGCTGCTGTTTGCCATTCTTTTTGTAGGTCACTTGATGTCATCCTACAGTTGGTGAGTGAAATTCAAATGAGTTGACGGTCATCTCGGTCAGTGGACAGTCGTTTTGCCCTCTCCCAGTCTGTAGCTTTGTTGACCCCAATGTCTGTTGCTTGACCTTGTTCTCATGAACCACCGCCTGGAAGCACAGATGGAAGCATCCTGACGCTCCCTGCATCTCTCTGCCAGTAAAGCCAGAATTTAACCCTTCTTTTCCTCACTCAAAGCTTTTCTTTTTAAAACATTTGTCATGCTGAAATGTTATTTTTTTATTTACATTACCTTTGAGGGACTACTTGCACTGTTTTTGCCATCCAGCTGGTCTGATTGCAAGAGAATAGTGATGATCACAGCAGTGGTTTTTATACTTTTCCTCGTTAAATTTGATTTGGGTCAGAAAATCTCCTAATCAGTACATCATTAAGTAAAATAAGGTGTGCCAGTGTTGGAATTTAACAGACACTGGAATTGAATGGCTGCCATACATGTAGAGATGCTAATTTATGAAATATTGGGAGTGGTCTCTTTATTTTTTCCATAATTGTATGTATTAGGCGTGGATGCCGAAAACATCCAGCGAAGATTACTAACCAAGTCATCAAACGTGTGCATTAACGTGTGCCTAACGTCTGTTTGTTAATGTAATTTCATAGGATTTTCAGATGTCGCGGTCACGTCGGCAACGTATAGGCGACGGCGATTGGCTCACGGCGATGTAGCGATGGTGAATAATGTAATGTAGGCGGCGTAGTGACGACGTGTACAGGTGCAGACTTGCTCACGGCGGTGTCACAGCGGTGTAGCGATGGCGTTATACAGTGAGGGAAAAAAGTATTTGATCCCCTGCTGATTTTGTTTGCCCAGTGACAAAGAAATTATCAGTTTTATTGAGACACAGAATAACAACAAAAAATTATTTATGAATTGATTAGCATTTTAATGAGAGAAATAAGTATTCAACCTCTCTGAAAAACATGACTTAATAACTTGGTGGCAAAACCCTTGTAGGCAATCACTAAGGTCAGGCGTTTCTTGTAGTTGGTCACCAGGTGTGCACACATATCAGAAGGGATTTTGTCCCACTCCACTTTGCAGATCTTCTCCAAATCATGAAGGTTTCAAGGCTGATGTTTGGCAAATCAAACCTTCAGCTGCCTCCACAGATTTTCTAAGGGATTAAGGTATAAAGACTGCCTAGGCCACTCCAGGACCTTAATGTGCTTCTTCTTGAACCACTCCTTTATTTCTTTGGCTGTGTGTTTTGGGTCATTTTCATGTTAGAATACCCACCCATGACCCATTTTCAAGGCAATATAATCACTGCAACTCCACAAGGTGAGATCTTGCATGGAGCCCCAGACAGTTCTTACGTGATTCCTCCATTTGCAAATAATCGCAAACTATTGTCACCTCACCAACTGCTTGGTGATGATCTTGAAGCCCTTTCCAGCCTTGTGTAAGTATACAATCTTGTCCCTGACATCCTTGGACAGCTCTTTGGTTTTGGCCATGGTGCAGAGTTTGGAATCTGATAGACTGCTCCTGTGGACAGGTGTCTTTCATACAGGTAACAAGCTGAGATTAGGAATCAAATACTTTTTTCCCTTTACTGTATATGAGGGATAGAGTCTTCCATAAAGATCTAGATAAGCGACCGACGATCAACATGCTCTCATTTAAGGTCGCCGTGAGTAAATCTCTTTGGCTTTATAACATTACAACATTTGGTTGTTTATTGCATACTGCACTTGTTATATGCACAGGTTGGGGTCAATCAACATTCAAATTCTGTAATTCCAATTAAGAATAACATACCCTGTTCCATAGATCCTATATTGAGCAATGTAAATGGGAACTTTTGAACTGTTCATTATATATTGGAAGAATATAAAGACAGTAAATCAAGGTATAGAAACTGCAACTTATTGTCCATCCACCACAGCCCAGACATCCCCTGGACCACGATCAGCCATTATTGGGCAGGTGTAATATACATGTAATTTATGCATTGTATTCAGGTGCATCTCATAAAAACATAGAATATTGCCTCTTCCTACCCGCATTCTACTAAAATACCCACCAGTAGGAGGAGAGAGTGTTCCTGAGAACAGTGTTCCCAAATATCTCCTGGAGCCTGGACACCACTTTTCATAGTCAGGGGAGTTTGCATGGCCATGACGGCCTAGGGTCAGCAGTCGAGCCATGTTTGACAGTATATCACTGGATAATCCCCCCTCCCCATATGTGGAAAAAACCTAAAGTTCCTGCTTGTGCATGGTGCCATTTGCCTTCAGGTTTGTCTCCAGCAAAAAAGTCCATGCAGGTCAGGTGATTGACAGGTGCTTTTTTCAACAATTACATCATTGGCAGCCATATACACCCATGCCATGACACTTCCTCCACCACGCTTCACAGAAGAGGTGCCATGACACTTCCTCCACCATGCTTCATAGAAGAGGTGCCTTAACACTTCTTCCACCAAGCTCACAGAGAAGACTTTATAAAAAAAAAAAAATTACCTTTATTTAACCAGGTAGGCCGATTGAGAACAGATTCTCATTTGCGAAGGTGACCTGGCCAAACAAAATGTAAACGTGCAGGACAACATACAATTACACAGAGTACCCAGAGTACAAAAATACAAAATTAAGTAGTGTGTAAGAGGTGGCATAACACTTCTTCCACCATGCTTTGGATCATAAGCAGTTGCTCATCTTTGTCATTAATCCTCGCTTCCCAGCTTTCGTGAAAATGACTGAGGGTTTATTGATGTGGCCAAGAATAGTTTTTTATTGACCTGGGAAATAATTATTGTCATCTACAGAGAGATTTTGTAGTCTGTAAGATTGTGCTCAACTCAAAAATCTGTTTTGGAAATATTATGAATCCTTGCACATTTTCAATACAGATTTCCAAAATTCATCATTGCTCAAATATTAACAAAATGCTTTCTGAACATTGCACTCACATTAGTTTGTAATTAATAAAACATTCAAGGAATCATTGCAGTCCAATCAAATTTTTTGATGAGAAATTACACTGAAAAACACAGAAATGCATATACACAACCGGTAATTTGCAAAATGGTTAAAACCACAAAATCAACTCCCAAAAGGGCCAGAACAACTGTAGCAATATCAGCCAAATCTGGAGTAGCCATGATGCAGAGGTTTATTAAGGTAACCAGTTCTACAAATATATACTGCCAAAGTCTCTCTGGGGTTTGTGATAATTGCTTATAGTCCAAATTTACAGTGCTCAATAGAGCTATATAAGTGTATATTATTCTCATATGAATGACAGAATTTGAATGTTGATGCAGGCCAACCTTCAGTTTGTGCAGTATGCAATGAACAACCAAAAGTTATAATCTACTAAAGCCAAATCTACTGATGTCTGCTTAATGGTGTCTAGCGTTAATATTCAAACTTAGCATGATGTTAATGCAAGACAAAATCTAATGTGGAGATGCTATACCAACACTCAGAAAAGAGCACCGTGGTGCAGTGGTTAAAGACATTGCCACTCACGTAGGAGACCTGGTTTGAATCCAGTAAGGGCAACAACCTTTCTGCTTTTAATTGCGGGCCGGCTGAACTAGGCTTGCCTGGTTCCTTCTCTGGTTTTCAGAACTCACTGCAGAATAAATTCAAACCGTTTACAAGTCCCAAAAATGACAATTAAGCTTGGTAAACAGTTTTTGTTTAACTGCTGGTAAACAGTTAAACAAAAACCTCAAAATTGCTCATTAAAACCTTTTTTGGGGGGAATTAAACAGATGAAAAACAATAGTGCATCTTCTTGTTCTTGCCATGACAACTGAACCCACAACAATTGTATGGGCCTTGCATTAATAATTGTTTTGGGGGAATGCAAACTATTAGACTTTAAAGTAGTTCAATCGTACAACACATTCTGGTGGTAAGAATTGTTCTTTGGTGTTTTTACCAAGATTTCAATGATTATTATTTATGGTTATTTATTTATAAACAAAGCATTGTGAAAAGGCATGAACAAATGTTGACTGGCTAGAGATCTAAGTCTTTATACAAAGTATAAATATACTTTATACAAAATATTCTGGGGTATCGGATTCTGAGACAAATAAATTGATAGAATTGAGAGACTATAACGTAGACTAGAAATGCTATTGCTACTTAATTCTGTGCTGCAATATGGATTTCATAGGACTTGCATAACGAGCAAGTTGGATAATATTTCAAGGAGGTTCTAACAGAAATTGAATCTGATTGTACTGTTAATTGACAGTAGCACCAACAGATCTTCAAGAAAGGGCCAACGGATGCAGCTACTTTACTGAAGCAGCAGGTGGCGGACTTTGGTAACCTGACTGACACTGCAGACTAAGTGGTTTTGTGGAATCTGCATTCACTAGGTTTAAAGGTTGAATCTGCAGACACTACGGTTAAAGGTTGAATCTGCATTCACTAGGTTTCAAGGTTGAATCTGCAAACACTACGGTTAAAAATTGAATACTGCTAACACTACGGTTAAAGGTTGAATCTGCAGACAGTACTGGTAAAGGTTGAATCAGCAAACACTACGGGTAAAGGTAAAATCTGCAAACACTATGGGTAAAGGTTGAATCTGCAGTTACTTCGGTTAAAGGTTGAATCTGCAGTCACTACGGTTAAAGGTTGAATCTGCAGTCACTACGATTAAAGGTTGAATCTGCAGTCCCTATGATTAAATGTTGAACTTTTATTGCACGTACCCAGATGACGCATGCATACAGTTCTCTTGAATGATGCTGTGTGATCGAAGCATTGAAACCAGACAGGGAGTGCTCCAATAACGCTGTACAATTTGTCCAGTGGCAATTCAAACTATCCAGTTAAGGCTTCAAACACAGATGGATAGCAAATGTATTTATTTCTGCCTTTCCTGACAATAATATTAATTTCAGACTTATCGAACATGGTGCCTTGAAAGTGCATTAGTGGTGGCATATTTGTTCAATCTTTAAGAGACCGATTTTTAAATGGCGTCATGAAAACATTTCTGAATATAGTTTCAATCATCATTGTTTTTAAATGGAACAACTACACAATGTATGCTTTGAAAACTTGCCAGTAGGGGCAAGAGTTGGTGATTTTACAGACGTAGGCTTGTGGATTGCTATGGTACTGTGGAAAGGGATGATCCAAGGGCATAAATTGCAGACACCAACTCCAAAAGTTGCACCCTTTTTAACATTGCTCTCATAAAAAGGGCTTTATAAAATAAATTTGATTGATTGATTGATGTTCCTGGCTTCTTTTTTTCTATATATCCCAAACCTATAAACTTAACCATTTGGAATGAATGTCTAAAATGTGAATCGACTGACAGGGTCTTTTTTAGGATCAGGAAGTAGAGGTAAAAATGCCTTAATGTCCCTTATAGATATATGCACCAATGTCAACCCACAGCGGACAATCAATTTTAAATCAATTTGTAATGTTCATTGTGGAGTAGCCTATATTGACAATATGTTAGTATGTACTCTTTAATACACATCTTTCTAAACTAATTACAACTACTTTGTTATAGGCATTACCCTGCTTTTGCTCATAAGATCTTGCTGTCTTCTATGTGCAGCAGCCTGATGCAGCTTCCCACACATTATCCCCTCCTAGGTCACAGCAACAACTTCAAAGAGGCTAATCTAAATGGTCATCTATTCAATATCTAATAAACCCACAGCTCATTGACATTATGAGTTTTAAACAATCTTCAAGGATCTAGTGTTTGAATGACAAAGGGGATGCTGTCATACTGAATACATTCAACAATGACCCTCAAGGCCTTTAAAAACATACAGCTCATTCTGTGCTGTGCACTGTGGGTTGCTACGGCAGTATCCATGGAAACATCCTACACCGTTCCATGGGAGTTGAAGGTAACACCCACTCTCATTGTTCAGTCTCTGTAATGCATATTAATACCCACAGACATGCTATCATGAAATGCTTTTATTGGTATACAATTCCATCCATCATCCATCATCCATCCATTTATCCATACACATTCCATCCATACATGTATTTATCCATCTGTTCCACCCATATACTATTTCATCCATCCATCTGTTCCACCCATCTACCATTTCATCCATCTGTCTATTCCACCCACCTACCATTAAGTACATGGAGCAATTAACATGGAAATAGTTCACAATGCCCATTACATCCATTAAATAGCTTCATAATATTGCCTGATTAAATTAATTTCAAAATGTCTATGACTACTCAAAAATAATCAGTACAGACGATTTCACCAATAATTGTTTATAGAATGCAAAAGAGCATAAAAACATACAATAGATACTGTGTAGGCTTATATTTGAATTAAAAACATGGACATTGACATGATACAACAGTAATGTATAGGAATAGGATCAGTTCTCCTTCTCTGTTGTAAATTCGTGTTAATCTAAGGAATGTGCTATCTACATTTTCCTTGTCTCCTGCTCTATTTAAAGGGGGGACATGAGATGTTGGACGACATCTCAGGAGTACCAAACTTGAAAGGTTCGTAGTTCTCCCAGTCCAAAGTCCTCCTGGTTGTGTTGCAGATCAATACGATACCTGACGATTCCAGCTGCCATTCCACAGACCATTCCTCCCCACCAGGTTGTCCCTGTCCCTGTCCTTGTCCATCTGGTCATGCCTCTGACCTGGATTGTTTTACAGACTCCAAACACAGCCCACATGCATTTATTAATTACAACAATTTGTACCCTTAAAATGTTGACCTGGCACTGCCAGAAGAGGACTGGTCACCCCTCCAAGCCTGGTTCCTCTCGTATTCTTTCTTAGTTTTGGTGCTTATAGGGTTTTTTCCTTAACGCTGTTGTTGCTTGCTCCTTGGGGTTTCAGGTTGGGTGTTTTTGAAAAAGCACATTGTAACATCTGCTGATGTAAAAATGGCTTTATAAATACATTTGACTGATTGATGTACCCAAAAAGTTGGGACTGCATGAAATCTAAATAAAAACAGAATGTAACGACATGCAAACCATTTAAATCCTATACACAATACATATCAAATGTTGAAATTGAGACATTTTATTGTTTCTTGAAAAACATATGCCCAGAAGTTGTGTAATGCTAACAAACTAAACCTGGTGGAATATCACCCAACTAATTAGTAGGGCTCAGGAAAAAAACATTTCCAAAAATCATTGTCTATAAACACAGTACATCCCTGCATCCACAAATGTAAGTTTAAACTCAAGCATACAAAGAACAAACCATACATTAATAAGATTCTAAAACGCTGCCACCTTCTCTGGGCCAGAGCTCATTTAAGATTGACTAAGGCGAAGTGGTAAACTGTCCACCGGTCTGATGAATCAAAATTTGAAAGACTTTTTGGGAATCATGGGTGCTGCTTCCTCCAAGCTAAAGAGGAGAGGGACCATTTGCCTTGTTATCAGCACACAGTTATAAAGCTAGCATCCGTGATGGTATGGGGGTGCATTGGTGCACATGGCGTGGGGGACTTGCACATCTGTGAAGGCACCATTAATGCTAAACAATATATACAGGTTTTTGAGCAACAGATGCTGCCATCCAGAAAATGTATTTTCAGGGAAGGCCTAGCTTATTTTAGCAAGACAATGCCAAACTACATCCTGCACATAGTAAAAGAGTCCTGGTGCTAAACTGGCCTGCCTGCAGTCCAGACCTGTCATCTATCGAAAAGTTTTGGTGCATAATGAAATGAAAAATGACCAGCTGAAATCCCCTATCAAGCAAGAATTGGAATACATTTCACTTTCAAAGCTACAGCAATTGGTTTCCTCAGTTCCCAAACACTTACAGAGTGCTGTTAAAAGAAGAGGTGATGAAACAGCTGTCAACTTGCCTGTGTCTCAACTCTTTTGAAAGGTGTTGTTGGCATCAAATTCAAAATGGGCATGTATTTTTCAAAAAAATGATATAATTTTTACGTTTCAACATTTGGTATGTTGTCTTTTCACTATTTTCAATTAAATATATGGATGAATGATTTGCACATCATTGTATTCTGTTTTTATTATCATTTTACACAGGGTCCCACCGTTTTAGGAAACAGGGTTGCATATCGTCAGTACTTTTTTTAAACTATACATTCCTTTTCAGGATAGAAAGCCCTCAGTTCAATTAGAATACATTATAATTTAATGTACATTTACATTATTGTTGAACTGCTCACGCTGGCTTGACTTACTGTCTTGTGAAAGTGATCTCACTACCTGGACTGAAATACTGTATGCAAGGACATTTTCAGGGTCATAGAAACATGTATTGTTGACACATGTTTAGTTTGGCTTCAACAAAAACACAACTGTTGTATTCTACCATCATTTTACAAGCATTCAGCTGTTTGAAGGAATCACTCTACTTTATCACCTGATGGTTTGCAGCAATCACATTCGTTTCTGACCTAATAGTTTGTAGGAATAACTCTACATTCTGATATGATGGTCTTTAGGAATCACACTACATTCTCAACTGACAGTTTGTCAGACAAGAAAATAAGCAATGTTGTAGACTGTAAATACATAAAAGGTTTCGTGAGCACGCCACACTTGTTCAGGCAGGGTGACTTATGAAGGAAGCAAATTGGTAGTGCAAACAGGGGATAATATTAAGCTAAAAGGAACTTTCATAGTTGTGTAACAGTGTAAGGATGAGGTGAGAGATTTACCACCTTATACGGAGAGTAACAAAATGCTTTTAATACAATGGTGTGTGGGACCTGGTCACGGAGGTAGACTGGGACTTGTTGTCAGAGACAAAATATACAACAACAAAATCACTAGTCTTCCACAGTGTCCCGGACCAAAGTGAATGTAAACTAATATCAAATAACAGACATATTACGCAATCAATTCATATAAATTGAGATACTGTACAGACAACAAACTAATATCAAATAATTGACATACTATACATACAATAAACTAATATTGGAATACAGTAATTAAGATACTATCCATACAGTAAACTAACTATAATAGTTGGATTGTATCGTATATTTATGTTATGAAGACATTTGTGATGACGATGTTTACAAGCATATAAAGCAAATAAACGATCCAAATTTGTCAAGGCAAACATGCATGGATCCCCTTTGGAGTGGTTAATAATGTGGTCGTATCTGAAGCCCTTTCCACAAACACAACACACACACACCCTTTCATTTCTAAAGGCTATCACCTGTCCACACATTCTCTACCGTATACCCGGCCTCTGAGTCCACTCAAACTGAAAGACAGTCATTCAACTAGGGACAATTTCCTAGTTTTAATAAAAGAGATAAAAGTAAAATTGCATCTATTGGTTTTCTAAAGCTCAGCCACTGAATGTAGGAGCACTGGGCTTAGAGGAGGGGGAGGAGGGAGAATGTAATTGTGAAGGGCAAAATCAGGGGTCGGCATTTTATGAGACATTTGTCATTCAAGCCAAAGACAATGGTGACACAATCTGACCGATGATATGCAATGAATCACAAACCCCCTGTTAAAATAGAACCAAGTAGAAGATGATTTCTTATCTTTCGTACTCGTCGCATCCTTTATATGTTTTGCTTTTGAATAATCTCATTAATCGTTTATTTCTATTTATTTTGATGGTGAGATCCGACAGCACAAGTCAGCTTTCCCATTTTGCCTCAGTACTCCTTGTGGCTGATGGAAAAGAAAAAAGGACTGAAGTGCATATTCCTCAGAACTGTCCTTGCCAGATACTCAACCCGGTTGATCCCAGCATTCTTGTTTCAATACGAGTGTTTCAGTCAAATGTGAGTGGTGTAACGTCTAACCATTTAGCACAATGTCATAAGAGAGGTGAAGTACAGCTAAACATACACAGAGCTGAGCTTCCATCAGGCAGATAATGAAGTGATGGCTCCATGGAAATGAGTGATTATGGAGATAGCTGAGCACAGGCTTCAACAAGCTGTTGATCACTGTCTGTTTGTCCCTGCCCCCGTCTCTGTCTGTGTGTGTCCCCGTCTGTCCCTGCCCCC
>JACXGJ010001505.1:36432-82157 GCA_016801105.1 Esox niger | reverse complement strand
AGACACCACCACCAATCAGACTAAATCATCAGAAAGACACCACCACCAATCAGACTAAATCATCAGATAGACACCACCACCAATCAGACTAAATCATCAGAAAGACACCACCACCAATCAGACTAAATCATCAGATAGACACCACCACCAATCAGACTAAATCATCAGAAAGACACCACCACCAATCAGACTAAATCATCAGAAAGACACCACCACCAACCAGATTAAATCCCAGTCTTTTAAAATGTTTTTGTGGCCGGCCTGTTTCTCCCCAGTCCTGTCAAGACCACCACAGCAGCTGTCTGTGTCATCTGTATCTAACTATCACCAGGGGAAAGCTGCAAGACACATCTGTTTTGATTATGATCCAACACTTCATTGTCGGAGCTTTCTGTGTTTTTACCCTCATTTAATTTTCTCTTTATCAAACTGGTATTTATTCACTATGAAATACTCAATGTTGAATCGTGCAATCGTAAGGACACCAGCTGGTAATGATATTGCACGAAGGGCATTTTTTTTAAATGTAAATGACCCTTAATGACCAGCTCAGTGGTGGTTTGTGCCCAATGCTTCAGTAGAGATATGACAAACTGCATGCGACCCTCAAACAGGTGAAGGAGAGGGGAAAGCGTTAGGTACGATGCGGACGGCCATATTATGTTCCGTCAAGGCTGGAAATCAGATCCGGCCCTGGCAGGCTGACCAGGCCTCACGTGGCCCATGTGAGGAGGTCTGTTTGCCCAGCCGGGGAGTCGGGGGCTCAGGTGTTCACCGCTCGCAGTCTGGGGACAAGTCGAGCTTGGCCACAGTCATCTCACATTTGCTCGAAACCTTAGAGACGCTCTGGGTCTCGGGTGTCAGACAAAAGGTTGGGACCATGGCCGCCCGGAGTGACAAGGAAGAAGGTGCACAAAGGTCACAATATATTATTTCCAGTGTGTCGGGTAACCAGAGCAATGACGACAGCCGTGCAATACATAAGGGGGAAAAATGAACAAAAATCTTGATTACTTAGTTGCTTAAAGATGGATGGGCAACACATCATTCACTTCTGTGAAGGTTTGTTGGCTAAATAGCAGGATGGTGGGATGTGTGGTTTATGTTTTGCTCATGGTAGAAAATCTTAACCATTAAGAGCTCTCATTTGACAGGGCATCAGGCACACAGAACACCAGTTTAGTCCCATTTTGCGTGTTGAATTTGCGCCTCTTAACATCCCTGCACACCCAATGTTTTGCCATTGGATTTGATCAGTAGCGGGTCGTTCTACCTTCTGCCGGGCCTGTAGTACCACCAAGGTGATGCGCAGAGGAGACAGCCTCACTCCGTTCGCTGAGGAGGCTTAAGGTCGAGGCATGATGTTACATAGCACCTCATGGTTACATCAACCCTTGAAAGCGGGATTATACTGGTGGTGATAAAATTGAAGAATTTCCTGAATTGACAGATTGGTAATGACTTTAATGCTATGTCACGCTACAAACTGGCTTCCATCCATTACGTTTCCCCGGGGAGTGCCATTTCCACTCAAGGCTAGGTTGAGATGAGCTGATCGGTGTGTGTGTGTGGTTTTCTTTGCAGCATTCTTGTTGATTCATAGCCGCAATGAAGGTTTTGCCTGCTTGTGCTTAGGGCTAGTGACGGGCTTAAGTGGTGTAATGAGTGTTTCTCATTGGTTTGTTATCATCTGTAGAATCACTGTGTGTGGAAATGGCTAGCTGCACTGGGGACGGTCAACTCCATTCATGGTAGACATGTGCAGACGAGTCTACTGTCAGCGGTTTACACTGGGGTCAACCTCATGCGTCACCCAGTTTGTGGTGTCAGGTGGTGATCACCTTACTCACAGGCAGAATCGGACAATGGCGATTTGGTGTAATCGCTGTACTCCAAGGCCTGTGGTCTTCAGCGTTATTAAGTCTCGAAAAAAAGCACATGGGAAAATGTATTATGGTCTGATGAAACAAAGGCTGAACTTTCTGGCCATAATTCCAAAAGGTAAGTTTTGCGCAACAACAACACCCCACATGACCCAAAGGTCATCATACCCACAGTGAAGCATAGTGGTGGCAGCATCATGCTTTGGGGCTGTTTTTCGTCTGAAACCGGGACTTTAGTCAGGGTGGAAGTAATTATAAACAGATCCAAATACCAGGCAATTTTGGCACAAAACCTTCAGGCATCTTTTAGAAAGCAGAAGATGAAGAGGAAGTTCACCTTTCAGCACAACAACGATCCAAAGCACACATCCAAATCCACAAAAGCATGGCTTCACCAGAAGATTAACATTTTTGGAATGGCCCAGCCAGAGCCCACAACTGATTCCAATTGAACATCTGTGGGGTGATCTGAAGAGGGCTGTGCACAGGAGTTGTCCTCGCAATCTGACAGGTTTAGAGCGCTTTTGCAAGGAAGAGTGGGCAAATATTGCCACGTCTAGATGTGCCATGCTAATAGACTACTAACCCTAAAAGACTGAGTGATGTACTAAAAATCAAAAGGTGCTTCAATAAAGTATTAGTTTAAGGGTGTGCACACTTATGCAACCAGGTAATTCTGAATTGTTTTCCTTTCTCCCCCCCTAAAATATTTTAGTTTGTTTTTCAATTGAATTGAAACAGGGGTGTGTAGACTTTTGTATCCACTGTAGATTAATTGTTTTGTCTGCAAACCTTTTTTTTAAGTTGAGATTTGTTCCTTGTGGTCTGGGTGATTTAGTAATATTTCTGAACACAAAGTGTCGTTTGTGTGTTATGTCCACGCTTGTGTTACTGATGTTTCCATGAACACCTGGGTGTCACGTCACTAACTGATAGTGATGTGCAGTTCGCGAACGACTTGTTCGTTCTAAACAACTCTTTTTAGTGACTTGGGACTCGCAAGTCCTTTTTTCTAGTGACTCTTTCAACTGTATCGACTTGACTAGATCCGAATCAGTAGCAAGAGTCAAACGTCCCATCACTACTAAATGACACGTAAACAGATGGGTATAATTTTGCACTCAGCTGGGCCTGTCACAACCTGGTCTTCTCTGATTGGCTCCAGATCAGTCAAACTGAGACAGATTAAGAACGATTGTCAGAACATTTAAGAGATACATTTCCTTGATTGTTTCAACACGCACATTTTTTTTGGGGTATAAATGACTGAATCCCTTTGGTGTCGTGAGCCAGACAGTTTTTACCCGCATTTCCCATAGTAGATGGGAGTTGACACCTGCAGCTTCTCCGTAACCACTGGCATTCCTACAATGGGAAGGGTGACTGCCCACAGGCTGTACCAATTTGAGTTTTTGCTAGTTAACCAGGGTCATATCAGGGCACACCTTGCTAGAGGGTTTTGTCATGAAAAACACAGTTGTATCATTGTCTAACATATTGGACGAATGAAGATGTTTTTGTCATGTTCCTGTTTTTGGCTGAAACAATATGCGTACATGTTTGCTGTCAGACAGCTCCCTGCATGTGGATTTCATGCGATTCTGCAACATACTGTTTCAGCCAGAGGAGTGTGCAGCTTCTGAAGAGTTCACACGTGTCACACACAAATGCACCAGCTTCACGTGACCTACAAAACCGCAGTAGGTCGACAGTAACTGGAGAGGCTTTTGTTCCGATGAGCGTTTATCGGACATATGGGGCACCGAAGCGTATCGTAAAAAGGTCGCCAGCTTCCAGTGATTTCCACTGATGTAGCACCTTCTATGCTGATGTCATCAGATTTATTTTTCGTCAGCATAACAGTATGTTCGTTAAGGTCCATTAATCACTGTGTTTTTTACTTTATTTTTTAGACAACTTTGAGCGCCTTGACATTCGCAGTCTGATCGTGCTGGCATACGTAACAAGCCGCTGAAGAAACAGCCGTGAGCTGCTAACTTTCTCCTGAACAATGGACTATTTCAATCAGATCACAGTAATGAAAGAAGAAAAAAGTGAATGTTTTCACTGCATTGGTCCTTTCATTTCAGTAACTACTTGTACCTTGCAAATGGGTAACGCCTGTTTCATACAGATGGCTGTATTCTCTGCTATTGCAGGGAACCACCAAGATTATTAGTTTGAGCTGTATGGAGGGTCAGAATCCAGTGCAGCCCTGCTGTGTCTGCATTATCCTGCTGTGTCTGCATTATCCTGCTGTGTCTGCATTATCCTGCTGTGTCTGCATTATCCTGCTGTGTGTGCGCGTGCACACGGACTGTGTGTGTGTCTGTGCGTGTCTGTGTGTGTGTGTTCGACTACTCATGAATTTTGTGTGTATGTTTTCTATCAAATTGGTATGGGCCCATGGCTCTACAATAGTCACCATGCTGAAATAAACAGCGCAGCAGTCATCCCCCGTGTGTGTGTGTGTGTGTGTGTGTGTGTGTGTGTGTGTGTGTGTGTGTGTGTGTTCCTCATTCACATAGTAACGCCACAGAGATTTGATTAAAATCCTCCCTCTGACTCATCCAACTCCTGGATCAAAATAGTCAAAGGACAAGCAATATTCTCACAGTATGTTCACGAACTGAAATCTGTCAGAGTGTTGAGCTTGACCAGTGAGTGATTTTCTCTTCCTGCCGTCCGGTCTTTGTCATCTCGGCTCTGATGAGTCACGGCGGTGTCCCGTTGTTCGGGTGGCAGCAGCTTTTCCATTTCCCTCACGAAGATGACCGCCTCACTAGTCACGAGCAGAGATGACTGTGGCACTCGGCTCCATTGAACTTATTGACCGACCCAGGTCACCGTAGTGCTATGTACAGGTGACATGGAGCGCTAGATTGCGGAAAGGTTATTTGTTAATCAACGTCTTTTTACTTGGAGAAACTAGAACAACTATGTAGACCGAACGTTTATGCTAGGACCCTAAAACAGGCTGCCATTTTCACTGGGCACCTAGGACCCTAGAATAGGCTGCCATTTTCACTGGGCACCTAGGACCCTAGCATAGGCTGCCATTTTCACTGGGCCCCTAGGACCCTAGCATTGGCTTTCAGACATTGACTTGTGGTCCCTGTTTCCTTAATATATTTACAATATATTATGTCCTAGTACAACTTGTAGTGATGTACAAATTGTCCCCGGTATTGCATGTTTTTGAAAATTGACTTCGACCAACCAGGCCTGATGGAACCAACACTGATTAAAAGTTCCCTTTGAAAGGTTCTAAATTGTTCTCTGTCCACCAGATGCTTCACTGTGTGTGTGTGTGTTACACCACATTCAAACAGGGCTTTTCAGACTTCCCACATCATTTGGCCTGAGCCCACATGTGGATCTTGTTTACGTGAGAACATATTCTCAGGTTACACCAGAGCTTCAAGAGAAATAACGTCATCAGTCCGGCTGCTCTGGGTCCTGGTGTCCAGACGGTCAATGTTACAGTTTCTTTGTCATTGAGCTTAGACATCAGTGCCTAAAATTGGGTTTCCGAAACCTCAGTGTTATCCCATAACACACACACCCACACACACACACACACACACACACACACACACACACACACACACAGATGTCAATTCAAAAATATACAAACACACAATGACTGAGTCGCATCTGAAACCCTGGCAATGGCATATGCAGCTGGGGGAGTTTTCAACCTGGGTAACCAAACCTTTCCTTCCCTCAGGATGTCCGCTCAAAGAGGAGTCCATGAATTAGTGATCCCCACATCCGCTTGGGTTACACAACACCAAACACGCTTTGAGTATGAAACTTTTCTTTCCGTTATTTAGTGTTAGCCCCCCCTCCCCCCCTCCGTCATCTTCTCCAATCCAAAAAGTCAAAACGTATGAAAGTATTCAGTATTAAATAGGTATTCACTCTGGAAAATGTATGACATGTGGCTTTGTGGCATCCATGTTAGTTGGGGCAGATAACTGCAACATTGCAAGATCAGCATTCAAATCGGTGTAATTGACAGGCAGCATCTGTTTTTGGGGTTAGTCATTTAGTGTGTCCTTTGCCTTGTTGTGCTTTAGTGACTCCTGGTGGCGGCTTAGGTGCCTGTGAGCTCAATGGAGAGAAAGCCTTGAGTGCGTTACTTTCGTTACCAACTTAGACATTGGTTAATGGACGCGTTGAGGTAGCTGTGAGGCGTTCATCTATGTTCCTTGAACCTTGGCTCAGAGTGGGAAAATTGTCCATATGCCTGGGGGTTGGCTTGGCAACACGCTGAAGGGGTGGGTACAAGACCAAAAACAACAAATCTGCTTTAGAAGGGAGGTTTCAACAGGTGAGTTAAACCCTTATCAGATTTGTGTCGACCACCTCAACTACCCGTCCTTCTTGGGAAAATCCCCTCTTTACTTCAGTTCAGTCTTCAGTATCAGCCTTACTGAACACACTGGAAGATGTCTGACCATGGTCATCCCCAAAGTCAACGCTTCTGTCATTTCTTTCAGTGGTCTGCTGCCAATGACCAGAATGAATTGGGAGACCGTCTCAAATTCAGCACTTTCATAACTCTATATGTCTGTAAGTTTCTATCTGATCTCTGCACCTGCTAAGCCCCATATCCAAACTTTTTTGGAAAGGAAAGAAAAAGGGGCAGTAGTCTCTCTTAATTTTTTCCAGAGCTGTATGTATCATTTCATTCAGTGAAGCCTCCTGATCTCTGACCTAATCTATTGTACATTACGTATCTTGATTGTCTTTGTTTATATCATTTTTATGTGTAACTGAGTGTTTTGCCTTGCGGTCGCTAAGCCTTTGCCCGGGTTGTCAGTGTAAATGAGAACTGGTTCTCAGTCGGCTCACCAGGTTAGATGAAGATGAAATACATTTTAAAAAAAATACAAATTCCCACTGAAATCACAGCAAATTTGTATATGTGTTTACACAGAGAGACAGAGATGGTCAGCAGAAGGGGGTAGGAAAGGAAAAGCCAGAAGGGGAAGAGTGGGCAAGAAGGGAAGATACATTTCCTCTCCAAAAACAAGCAATGTAGTGCCTGGTTTTATTTGTGATATACATTACCTATATACAACTATTACAAAGTATTTAGAAAACTTGCCTTAGAGTGTAGGTATAAACATTTTTTAAATGTCAATACTAAATTAGACATTGTATGACTCCCATAACCAGCTGGCTCATCTTCCAAAACAGACACATTTACCTACTGCAACATTCTCACTTCATCTCCATTTTCCAGTTCTACTTCTATTATAGGGAATCAATGTGAAGATGTTGCTCCAGCATGTAAACACAGTCCCCACGCCAGATGGCCTTGAAGATACGGGAGTTCTCCGTCCAGAATTAACAGGCTACGGGACAGTTTCTTTCCTCAGGCCTTAAAGCTGTTCAATTCAGGAACCCCTTCCACTTTTTTAACTTTTCCCTGCACTGTTGGGAGTAGTACTACCAAGCATTCCATTACCATAACTTGTTATTGAAAAATGACCAACATTTTGACCTTTGAACTTGCCCTTGAGTGGCACCGTCAGAGGCTCTATGACATGACACACTCCTATGTGCCCCCTACTGCTCCAGTGACAACAACATATTCTGTTTCAAGTGACTGAATGATTGATTGGCCCGTGCCTTCCACTACACCTCTGTCTTTCCAACTGTTAAATCTGCTCCCTTGAACTGCTAATGGAAGACTTGATCATTTTTCTTCACTATCTCATGCTTCCCAAGTGAACGTGTTGTGGCAATTTCTTAACTAATGTATTTTGGAGACATGTTTGCTTATCTATTACATGGTATGTAACTCTGGTCTTTGGTTGTGACATGCATCAGTATTATTTCAGAGAATCATTAGGTTCTCTGGCCATCTGCTCAACTGGCTAAACCATTGAGGGTATCTGACCTTTGTTCCTTAGGAATGTGATTGTGGGGGACGGTAGGGGCAGTTGGCCCTTTAGGTAAAAATAACTGTGAACAGTATGGCAGGAAGGTGGGGGAGGACAACCCTCCCACCTGTGTGACCTAAGATTGATGGGTGGCATCTTGCCACACCCCTTTTAACTATAATAAATATGAGCTGTTCATGTAATTTATTTTAGAGGCTCCTCGAATGATTATTCTGTAAGCATTTGACGCGTCTCTCTATTTGCAAATAAACTGCTAATTGTGCCAAGAGAATTTTGTCTCTGTCTTACTCCTTTGAGTGTCTATCGATGAAATTTCCATCACAAACGCCACCATGTGTGTAAAAACAGACCAATGCCTAGATTTAGCCATAGACAAGCTCCCCAGCACAAAACAGCTGGCTAGGGTTATGCTACCGTGAAGTGTTATCACCTTGCTAATGATGCTCAACTTGTTTGGACAATTCAGGATCAACTCTACTAGTGTAGCATTTGATTTCGGTCTAAAATGCCTGTTCTATTGTTGTTTCTCTCCTAGGAGCGGTTCGAGGCCTTGTTCAGGATCTATGATGAGCAGACCTCCTTCCAGATGTTCAAGAGCTTCAGACGAGTCCGCATTAGCTTTAGCACTCCTGAGGCAGCCGCACAAGCTCGGATCGAGCTCCACGAGACAGAGTTCAACGGGCAGCAGCTCAAGCTTTACTTCGCCCAGGTGAGCGGTGATCACATCCATTTAAGAACTGGGTTCCTCGAGTAGATGTTTGAGAACCCCTGGTCTATACCAGAATAATGTATGTCAATCAGAAACATATTTTTTTAAAGCCATTTAAGGAGAGTTGATGTTGTGCAGAACCATTCAGTCAAGGGTTAACAGGGAGAAAAGTAGCGAACTGAGAACACACCCCTGGGGAACCCCAGTGTTAAGAATCAGGGCTTTTAGCTTTAATGGTGCTCTGAGCTTGGTTGCAGGTTTTTAAAATTGTTCTATAGTCAATGAATGGTTAACCCTCTCGCATTGGTGTTCATCTGCTCCGTGTGTGAATATCAGCCTAAACAGTATCCTCTGTCTGTGTGTTGTGAGTTAGTCAGTTTGGAGTTGGTCCAGTGATCCTGGCCATATCTCTCTGATGTGGGGTATGACAAACCTCTCAACACACCAGGTGACAGGGCTGAGTGCCAGACTGTGATGGTCATTAGGAAATGTTACTGTGGTTGCTTTGGAGCGATCAGGGACTTCGACCTGGGACAGGGACAGATTGAAGATGGCTACAAGCTAGTTCTCCTCACAGAGAATATTGTCCCATTTGGCAGTTGACACACAGTCCCCTTTTGGGATTTTATGTTATGTTTACTAAAAACGTTGTGACTTTGACTTCGGTTAGATACCAGCTCTGGTACCTTGTTATTGATTATTTAGCCACAATAAACAGCATAAATTACAGATGAAAATGTTATTTTGAGCATTTTATTTTGTTCTGTACAAATATGATTGAATTCAATGATGAGACGTGTTTGAATAATATTGTGTCACAAATTAAATCATATGCATTTGGAACAGCATGTAGTTGGGTAAACACCTAAATGACATTTTTTACATGTAATATAGTCTTAAACAATATCAACAGTTACACAAATACACTTTGAATACAGTGGTTTTTTTTATACAGTTTTATATATTTAGGCAATAATAATACAAGGCAATTGTATTTAATTTGTTGTCAGTCGTTTAACGGCAGATTCACTTCACACATCCACCTTGTCAGCGACGTGGTTTCACGACCCGGTTTCACGACGCGGTTTCACGTGCTGCTCGCTGAGAATGTGTGTGAACCTGGTGTACGGGTTACAAATTCGCGTCGTGGAACTGCGTCGTGGAACCGCGTCGTGAAACCGCGTCGCTGACAAGGTGGATGTGTGAAGTGAACCTGCCGTTAAACGACTAATAACAAATTAAATACAATTGCCTTATATTATTATTGCCTAAATATATAAAACTGTATAAAAAACACTGTAGTCAAAGTGGATTAGTGTAAGTGTTGATATTGTTTAAGAGTATATTACATGTAAAAAATGAACTTAATGAACTTATTATGATTGTCAGATGTTGGTTTTCTAAGACATTTCCAAAGGGAACGCACCCATCCTAAGTCGCTCTGGATAAGAGCTGAATGACTAAAATGTAAATGTAAATAAGTCACATTATGAGTTGCCTGTGATTTCAATAGTTTCGTGAGTTAGATTCCAGCCCTCAAATCGATTGGTGATTTTGGTTTCTGTTGACCATTGTTATGTCATTTTGTTCCCACCGAATTACACAATGTACAGAAAAGATTTGGATATTTAATATATTTATTTCATCAAGACCTGATGTGTGATTTAAGTGTTCCCTTCATTTTTTTGAGCAGTGTAGTTGAAGACATAACGTTTGGCCCAACCCCCTCCCCACCAGGTCCAGAACTCCGGGGAGGATCTTGACAAGTCGTACCTGGCTCCTCCGGCGCCCGTCAAACAGTTCCTGATCTCCCCCCCCTCCTCCCCGCCAGCGGGCTGGAGCCAGAGTGAAGACGCCACGCCTGTCATCAACTATGACCTGTTGTGTGCCGTGGCCAAGCTGGGACCAGGTCAGTACGCAAGCACACGCGCTTTGACTGAAAACATGAACACAACTGAGCTTATATCATCTGGTGTAGTGGAGAAATTAAGTTCACCGAAAGTTTACCAACTACACTACAAATCCGTGTATTACTTTGTGCCAAATCCGTGTCCATCGGGAGAGAGAGAGAGACTTGCTTAAGCTGGGGGCCCCAGCAGATCCTGATGTGTTCCACTGCAAAATCTCATCATGAACGAAGTTACACTGACATGAGACATAGTGTAGAACTTTCTGTTGTTCGTTGTGGATCATGGGAACAATTGTGTGGAGAGAAGAGTTTGCATAATTAGTGCATTTTCTTTTCTTTAAGTAGTTGGCCTGAAACACCTCTAATAGGTGGCATACAAACACCTGAAGAAGTGAAAACAAAAGTATTAACCCCCTTAAATGTAATTTATTGAATGGAGTCCAATCAAGGTGTTTCACATGATTTCAGGTAAAATACACCGGTCTCTGATTTCCCACAGTTAGTTAGTACAACTCCTAACAAAACTACACAGTGAAGGGAAAGGAATATTCAGGGCCAATCCCGGGTGAGGTTACAGAGTGACAGACTTATCCACATACTGGTTGCAATTGTTACCAAACTTCTATACCAAATATTAATGGTGAAAACTTATGCAGTCAGTTATTTTCTTTCATTATTTGTAATCCTGTTTGGTAATTTTTATTTATAAGAACAGTGTTTAGATGTGATTTTTCAATTTGACATTATGGACTCGTTTGTAGTGATCATTGGCAAAAACGTATTTTAGTTTTGATTCGACAAAATAAAATATGGAATAATTTTGTTAGCCACTGTACTTCCTATAATGGATGCTGTATTCTCTGTAGTTAGAGTTGGCAGACAGACAATGACCTGAGGAATGCAAGACACCCTAATTAGGTAGTAATGATCCAGGTTGTCCCAACTCCCAGCATGCTTTACTGCGTTACTAGAACATAGGCCGTGTCCGAAAAGGACTCGGCACGTGATATCTGTTCATATCCAATGTGGCAAGGGATTAATATCAACAGACCTACTGAGAAGGCGTTATGTAAGGCACAATGGTGCGTGTTTTCAGTCATGGATGTTTTTGTACTACATGTTCAATTATCTCTTTCAAAGCTGTTTCCATGGACACACACACACACACACACACACACACACACCTACACACACACCTACACAGTCTTAAACGACAGCTCCCTAGCTGAAACACCGTAATGAGTTGGACATCCTGGCGTTCAAAGCAAACAGAATTGTCTAAATTCTAAGAAGGCTTTAAAAGGTGATGTTTGTGCACCTGCCAGATGTTGAGGTTGGACCGCCATCCCAAAAGTGTTTCGTTTTTTTAACGTGTGCTCTTGTACGCAATGTCACACAAACATTGTATCTTTGGTCAGGATGGAGTTACCACCTGATTGTTTCCATGAAGAGACGTGAACAAGTTAATCCATCAGAATGAAGGACAGATTTCGTTTTGTTTTGAAGTTTGTGAAGTCTATGTTCCGCTATGGAGAGGAGACCCTCTTCACTACTAATGTTCACCGCAGTACAGCGCTTTAGTTAGTTACGCCATTGTAGGTCTCAAATAGAGAAGCAAAAGATTTGCTGTGATTATCTAAAGTGACATCGAGTCGTTGTAAGATTGGAGTGCTGAGTTCTTCTCTCTGGACTGTCAAAGTAGATTGACCTCGGATTTGGCTTTATTTTTGGGAAGTCAAATAGAGTGGCAATGAAATGAGTTGCAGAGTCTTGCTTCACCACAGGCCAGCAGTTGTAGAGTGGAAAGACAACCCTCGGTTCTGACAGAGAGCATAGAGAACCGCACCGCTGTGAGCGTGCAGAACCGCACCGCTGCCCCCCTAGAATGGGTTCAGATTTCCTCATGGGTCCTCCCCCAAATCAAACCTGGCCTGTTGGAGCTCAACCACCTCAGTACAGTGCATCCCAGGAAGAGTCGTAAGCCCTATATTATATGAGTTACCGTTGTAGTGGCCCAGACCATCCCGGTCTCTGTTCCCATGGTAACACGAGGAGGCTTCAGCAAAAACGTCCGTCTCCAGCCTCTTCAGCTGATTGGCGTTTAGCCGCAGTGTGGCGTCCTGGCGCCCCCTGCTGACCACTGCCGGTACTGCCTTTCCCTAGGGCTGTCGTTTCTCCTGTCGGGGGGGTGGTGTCGGAAAACCTCTTCCCACGTTTCCCCTTGACCCTGTCTGGTCTCCGTGGCAACTGTGATACAATCTGCGTGTTTCGGAGGGGTTTTGATGAAGGGGCCTTTTGTGCTCCGAAACAACGGTGGCTGTATCGAATAGCCGTGTCAGGGGGACGCTGTGTATTTCACCTAAATCTGAAGGGAAGGGAGGGAATCGACACATACCGTCAAGAAGGTTTAATCCCTACCACATGGCCGGATACTATCATTACAACAGAGGGTCCCTCTTTCAACTAGCACCGAGCCGGGATGACCCTTCATCCATATTGCCAGATAGTGCCTTGTTGTCCGGGAGGCACTGGTACACCTGTCTGTCTGGGCTCCCAGGCTCCTCTGTGTGGGGGTCGGGGGTCATGTAGGATTCTGGAGCTGACTTTAAGATTCATAGACTGTCATAGACTGCCATAGACTGCCATAGACTGTCATAGACTGCCATAGACTGCCATAGACTGCCATAGACTGCCATAGACTGCAATAGACCCGTCAAATCAGGAGACTGAAACTGTGCATCTGGAATGCTGAAGTTGGACTTTAGATGCGAATGCGAATGAAGTGCGGTGTACTGAAGTCTCTTAACCCCTCTCTCCCACTCTACCTCTCCCCCCCTCGCCCCACCCCCCTGTAGGAGAGAAGTATGAGCTCCACGCCGGCACTGAGTCCACCCCCAGCGTTGTGGTTCATGTGTGTGACAGCGACGCGGAGGACGACGGCGATGAAGCGCGACCCAAGCAGAAGCAGCAGATGGTGCAGACCCGGCGCCCTGACGGGCCCTCGCAAGTCAACTAGGCCGCCTCAGGACGACACCCCTGAGACCCCAACACACACGCACCCAGACTCCGCAGGCGCAGAGCACAACAAGACAACGCCCCTCATTTCAGCTCAACCAATAACAAACAGAAGACAGACATTTGCCGGTGTTTGTGGAAGGAGCATGACTACTGAAAGGGATGAGGCGGCCCGGCCCGTATGGACGACGGACGATGATGAACTCATCCCGACCAAATGAAAGGGAGGGGGACGGGTCCTAACCCTTGACCTGTGACCCCTCAGCTGGGGGCGATGATGTAACCCTGTGTCCTGTTAAGGCAGAGGCACCCTGTCATAGTCATCTGTAGTAGTGCTGTAGTAGTTTAGCTTGTCTTGACTTCCTCCTTCCTGTCATTGGTTTGTTGTGCCGCGCTTCGGTATTCGGGGACACGCGATACCACCGAGGAGTTTTTCCTTTTCATACTTAGTTTTTAATTTTTTTTGTATATTTCTTTTTTTAGTTGATGTTGTCGGTCAGTTGTTGGTCTCTGTCATATTAGCGGATTGGATTGGTGGTTTCTGCTAACACAGAGCCAGGATCCACTTATGTTAGCCTTCTTGTCCGCATGTATATTTGAGAATACTAAACTGCTGTATAAAACAAAGAAACTTATCAAGGTCACATGCTGCTTTACAACAGGTTGGCCCATGATAACAACACAGCTGAGGTGGTTTTAGCATTCTAATTTTATTCATTTCTACGCTCTGATTGTCCCTATTTTGTCCATCGGAGATATTTGTTTTTTGCTGAGCTAGATGTGTCATTCTTCTTAACCTGTATTTGATACCAGAAACAATCTTTTTTTGCATGCGTATTAATCTAATCGTTGAGCATTTTATACTGGACGGTGGGGAAATGGAAATAAGCTTTTTATGGTGCGCATATCTTCAGTCACATGGTGTTATGTTGTAGGGGGAGAGGTTAGCTGAGACTAAGTTAAAGAGACACTCACACTGTTAGTTAAGGCCTGTAATTTGGGCTCCTGGACAGCAGTAAAAGCTCAAAGTAATCTATGAGATTCTTGACATTTTCTGAAGGCATTTCCAGTTGATTTTTTCCAGTAGTGTGTTTTTATTTACTTTATAGATGTCTGTTCTTTCTTATTCTGAGACCTATATTGCTTGTTTTGCACAAAAAACCTCTAGGGATATACTGGAGGAAACAACTGGTTATCTCTAAGCTAAAGTCTGCTTTTTATTTCATTATGTATATAGCAGAATAGTCCGTAGTTTGACACGGTCCATTGGGTTTCGGTGACAGACGTTTAGTATTGCTGAGGAATTGAAAAGGGTTTATTATCCTCCTTTGTACAGTATCACCTCAATGTTGCAGCACAAACCATTGGGAACTCGATAAACTAAAGAGAGAGAATGTTTTTTATTTTGTCTGATTTGGAGTACTTCTGCATTTGTTGTCTCTTCTCTCAACAAATCCATGACATCTTCAAAACTCCAAAATAAACAACAAACATTTCAAATTGTTCTTTTACACATTCATTTTAAACCTACCCGAAGTATCATTTATTTTAAGTTGTATTTCCAAAATGTTGTGTATGAAGTAAAATGTAAGGTTGAGTGCCTGTCTTTAGTTATTTGATTAACTAAAATGTCCTCATGGTTTTGGTTTGTCACAGACACGTTTGTCTCTACTGCTCCACATTTCATATCCATCCTGAAAGTGCGTTTTGAATCCAGTTTTTTTTTAACCCTATAAAAGTGCAACCGTTGAGGTTTGTTGTTCAGTACCGTAAATCTGGGCCTCGGGACCTTGATCATATCCGTGTTGAACAGAATGATTTTTTTTTTAATTCTATTAGTGAACAAAAGATGGTCTCTTTCTCTCTGCATGCCAGCACTTTATTGTCAGACCTTGTGTTACTACTTATTGTGTATACAGTCTTGCTAGAGAGAATGCTATACAGTATGTTTAATTCATTATTTTGAATTTGTCTGTTATTCCGAGATGTACACCAGGGTAGCCTTCTCACCAGCAGAGCCGAAAGAGTCCAAAACTGAAAAATAAAAAAAGCTCTGAGTTCCACCTCTCGCTGATGGTGTGGGCAGGTATGGAGGCTTTTGGATGCGAGTGTGACAGGGCGCGACAGATGAATAGGTTTAACATGAGAGAGGGGAAGTTGTTTTTGTAGGGGATAGTTGGTTGTGAACCCATGGAACCAATGAGTCTCTTGGTGTTTGTCCCTGGGACAGCTTGGTCCTCTAAGAGTTCACTTTACACCAGCAGATGTTGAAAAGGACTATATTGGCATTGCCAGGTTTTAGTTTTGCTGACTGTTGAAAAGGACTATATTAGCAATGCCAGGTTTTAGTTATGCTGACTGGTGAAACGGTTGGTGGCTGATGATTATTGGTGTCGATGATGCTTCTCTGGTGTTTTTTACCATCTGCCGTGTCCGTCTTTGAAACTGGGTGCATTTTTGGTCACAGTTAATAAGATGTATATTCATGTATATATATATATATATGCCAAGTGCTTTCATTTGCTGGAGCTGGTTACAGTGTGCAGTTTCATTGGTTGGGCTTTTACTTCATGTTGTTGTAAAAAAAAAAAGAAGTAAGTAATGAATAGCAGTGTCCTAAAATGCCCGATCAAGACTGCTGTCATCATGTCGTGTTAAAAATGGACTCTGTTTGAATGTTGTTGGATTTTTTCGGGAAGTCTAAAATACTGTTTGTTAGTGTTGTATTCTCTGTTCTGTTGATATCTGAATATTGTCTTGTGCCGTAGTTATCCAGAAAACGAAGTAGCATTCAAGCAATAATTTACAGTTCTACTGGTATGTGTTTCATGTTATATACTAATTTCCAGAATTTTTTTGTCAGACTGTTAAAACAGTAATTGCTTATATTTCTGTATTATGATTGTCATTCATTTCACATAGAGAAATATATAAAGTATAAACTATTCTTAAATATATAAACTATTCTTAAAGAAATGTGTCTGTTTTTGAATCTTTGTCATAACTGGATTTTTGCATGTGGGCCAGATTCTAACCCATGCTGTAGCAGTACATGTGGGCCAGATTCTAACCCATGCTGTAGCAGTACATGTGGGCCAGATTCTAACCCATGCTGTAGCAGTACATGTGCACAGGAGACAGCAGCCAAGACCGCTCAACCCCCCTGGACTGCCTACAAGTGTGTTGGGAAGTCAGATCCTATTGAATCATTAGATGCAGCACAGAAAGTCGACAGAGCCGCTCGCCTGATGTGAAGGTCAGTGTTCAGACCTTTTGCAACCTTTCACAATAGCAACCCTGAGAGGTTAAGCTGTATGCCTTTTGTCGAAAGTGGCAGAAAGCTCCCTTTCGTCTTAGCTGAATGTATGTGAGGACGTGCAAAAGTAAGCGTCAGACAAATAAAATCTTTGACAGAGTCTCAGGTAACTGAATACTATGTTGTAGTTGGTCTTGTGAGATTACCTGTCAGGTTGCATCTTCGTCAGACGCTCAGGGACATTTTGTACCTTTTTCTGAATTTCTCAGGTATGGCCGCCGTGTTAATGGCCGCCGGGTATATTTTGAGATGTGATATCTAGATCCTCCTTGGGACATTTCTTTCCTGTTTCATTGCAATGTTTGCTCAGTGTCTTTTTGAGCACCGTGAAATCAAAGTGATTGAAAATCAGTCACCAAGTTTAGTTTTTTATCATGGAAAGGGCTTTCAATGATTCTCACTGATAATTAGACGTGTATCTAAACAAATGTTAGTTTTCTGCGTAAATGGTTCCCATACTTTTGCAACAACCGGTCAGCGGTTCGGACGCACAACTCCGGGTATTTCTTCAAGTTGTATTATTTTCCACATCGTGACATAATTGCAAAGACATTGAAACCATTCAACAATGCTGACAATAGTAAAGAGAAATAACCTTGAATAGGTCACAGTCCAAACTTTGGACTAATCCTGTCTATCGTCAAGACAATCAAGTGGCAAACGCTGCTAAAAACGACACAAGTTGAAAGTAGTGTTACAGAATGAAGCTAAAATAAAACAGTGATGTGTAGTTTCAACATTTTGTTAGTCACATGAACGTGGTCCTAAAAGTTAATAGCTTAAATAAAGTCACCATAACAATCATAGTTACGCACAATGCTGATCTAAGTTTGTCTAGATACCCCTTTATTTCTGTTTCATTACATGCTTGTTTTAGGGTATCAACACCCTAATACACTAATTTATTATCTTATTTATTAGTATGTGACAAATGGCAAATGACACAAGAATTCTGACTAGGAGATCAGGATGTGTTGGGTTAGTGTTGAATTGATATTGGTGTCAATGCTGTAATAGCAGGTTTCTAGTGGACACACATCCTGATTGCTTCCATTCATTAATTTAAGGAGAAATCCAAAGAACTCAGCTGCAGGATATAATCTTCACTCCGGCGTTGATACACGAAACATGACACCTGTCCCTTAATGTTTTGGGGGGGTTTCCTGAAAGTAAGTCATACACTGTTTTCGAAGTGGTTTCTAAAGCCAAACAAACAAAATCCACAAAGCATATTAAGCCAAACACACAAAGCATATTATAAAGCCAAACACACAAAATACACAAAGGATGTTACAAAGTGAAACACAACCCTGAAGAAGACATTAGGATCCAGCATGTCTGTAACGTTCTTTGTTTCCTATCATCTGATATTCAGCACCTCCAACAACATTTTAGGTGTGTGACAGTTTCTACCATTTCGTTTTCTTGTTTCCACATTATTTTACTCCATCATCCATTGCCCCTTATTGGCCACCTCAACACACACCTTCTCTCTGTGTGACATGTTTCAAAGAACCAGTGGGAAACAGGTATGATCCCTGCCATCGGCATGGACCTCTGTGTGGTGGTGGAACAATGAGAGCTGCTCACTCCTCCAGCAGGTGTGGGCACCCTGCTCTGACTGGAGGCCTGCTCTGCTTCACATCTTCCAGGGGGCTTCATAAATTGCATACGGTTCTCCCCTTTAAAGTGCATTACATTCACACAGAGGCGGTGGCCTACCGTAGGGAATAGGGAACCATTTGGAATGCAAGCCTCTGAGTTAAACACTGAGGCTTTCTCTTCGAGGCAGCTAGTGGGAAATTCCTCAGCACAATAACTCACAGTGTTTTAGCCAGGAGGAAGTTATGCCAAATGTGACAGTTCATTGGCGCCAACTGAGGATCAACGTATCAATAGGTGTTAATGTTGTGTGGTTATAATCACAGCATCACAGTTCAAGTCACAGTCAAGCTATACGCCAATGTTCACAAATGTCTTTGAGGTTTTTAGAAAATGTTAGTCATGCATTTGTTTTGGTACAGTCCAACACTATAAGAGGCGTGGTGTCCATTCAAGCCAATCATCCTGGCTGGAATGAAATCAATTTTAAATGTTGATTGCTCTTGATCTTTAGTCCAAGACGAGGCTTACTAGATATTGGGCCGGTTTTACAGACACTCTCACTTTGTAGTCGTAGACCAGGCTTCATTTGTGTCTGCGAAACTGGCCCATTCAATATAAAATCTGTCCTCCGACTACATTAGTGAAAGAGGCTTTGAATTAGCTGAAACACCAAGACCTTTTATGGATACAGTATGTATCAGGTAACTGTCATCACACACCTTTTGTCTATGATGTCGATTTTACTTTGATCCATTTTGATTTTACTTCGTAACACAACCAAATATCCAAAGCAGTGAATACTTTTAAAGGCCACTGTATTTCATTTAATGTTAGGGGTGTTCATAAAGGGAACTTTAAGGTCCCTAAGGACCTCTTAGGGACCTAACTGAGATCTGACTTTGGCCGTTAAATCAAGAGTTAAATGATGTATAAAGAGGACGGAGCCAATTTAATTATTAACTTATTTTAACCTTGAAAATAAATTAACCAGTTATTAATTGGTAATGAATCAATGTGAAATCCAATCCCAATCTTTAGAATGGGCCTATTCCTCACCCAATATGAGAAAACAGGGTTTCTAAAATTGTATATGTGTCTGTTTGAATAACTAATAACATCGATAAAGTGCGGCAACTAATATTTGGAGGCCTACAAGTTGAGATTCACCACCTGTGTTCAGATTTTTATCTGACTTAGATTCAAATACTATGTAAAATCAATCAAATCACCTAATCAGAACGTTATTGGTCTTGCCTTGCTTAATAGGCCCATACGATTAGTCATAAATTGCAAACCTCACACTCCAGGGCATTCCATTTGTTTTTATGGTTTTGAATAATAGGCCATTTGAACCCAGCTCTTCAGGTAACACAATGCTAATCGCTAGCTGTGTCTGCTGCCCATCATGGCATCTGGTGAGAAGAAGGGAATTTCAGAGGGAGGAAGCATGTTTCCAATTCACTGGAACACTTCTGGGCCAAGCCTTTCATTGAGGCTGTTTGTCTTGGTAATCGAACACCCCTCTTGGGAGAAGGGAAGTGAATTATTGAAAGAGAAAAATCATGCCATTGTATGTTTGTTCTGTAGCAGACCAATGATATGTATACAAATATAAATGTATGTTTGAAGAGTTATAACATGAATTCCACAAAATTGGAAATGATGTAGTGCTCGACATAAGAACCATTGTTTTTATTATTTTTGGTAAAACTGCAAGGGGTGGGGCCCTCAGGTAGCCTCAGTTCATTGCACACTTCATAGACATTTCAATGATTATTTTGCTAATAGCTGGGGACACACTTGCGTCTTACCTTAGATGCTAACTCACCGATGCTGTGCTCATGCTGTATTTTGGTGACCACCAGAGGCGTTGCTAGGGTCACTATACATTCTGTGCTTAGCCCCGCCACACCGGGAAAGAAAGTAGCCCACAGGGTTTTGAATGTACATGATGAAAATGTCGATGTACGTGCTAGCGTCCTACACGTCTACATTGTCGTAATGCGCGATCGGAATAATAGATGAACAGACCAGGGGTTATTATTACTTTTTGGTCAATCTGAGATCCGGGGCTATTAATGAAAGGTCCGGCCCAGGCCTAGCGACGCAACTGGTGATCACCCAATGCTAGCGCCAAGCCTTTAGTGATTAGCCTTCCTTAACCGCGACCTTTGAGCCGATCAGAAAACGAGTCCCTCCGGAGGTTTCCAAGAAATTTTATCGATTGCTTATTTTGGTAATTTTGTTATTGGTTTCAGAGCGACTTTCCAGAGGCTTCATCCTTTCATTCATTTTAGAGAGACCTCGGATAGTTTTGGTCATTTAGTAAAATTTTGGAGAGACTTCATAGTCGTGGTCTTTTGATTACAGGTTTCAGAGAGAGACTTCGTACAGTGAACGTGCAGATTCTGGGGGACATCTGGTGTTGAGGTCATATTCAGTTGCGGTGCATCCAGCAGCGCACGGGACATTAGCTGTTCGGTGTGTCTGTTGAGTTCATGTTGACCAGAGATACTGTCTCTTCACAGGTTGGACACAGACAGACAGACAGACAGCCGCACCCTCTGTGTGCGATGGCGTTGGGATGCCGTGTGGATTTGGGAAGGGGACCAGCCGGGCCAACTGAGACTGAAGGAGAATCATCCTGATTCACGGCTCCACCCACGACCAAGCGGGCCAACCTGAAAAACCAGCTGCTCAGAATTACAGTTACTCAGCAGCGTGGCGCCCAGCCTCTCTCCCTCCCAGGCTCTCTCGCTCCACACACTCCACAGGCGCAAAAGGAATCCGACCAGCATTCTTTTGCTCTTTTATATTTTCTTCTCCGTGTAGAGTTTCAGTGGCTTGAGGGACTTCTCGGTTGTGTTTTTTTTCACTCTCACACAGATTTCTTTTTATTATTCTTTGTTGTCTGGCGCGGTAGCCCTCTCCTCTGTCCTTCACTCCCCTCCCACAGCTATGACGCTCTTTGATTGGACTATGCCCCCCTCGGCTAAAGGACCAGGGGCCAGGTGCTGCTTTTGAGGCTCCTGGAAGGATCGACCGGCCGGGAAAGAAATTGACAGACGGTCGAGACAGTTAGATGAGCTTTCTGAAAGAGGGAAAGCACTAAAGATTCTCTCTCTCTCTCTCTCTCTCTCTCTCTCTCTCTCTCTCGCGCGCGCACGCACGCGCGCGTGGGCGCGCTCTTGGACCAACTTTAACTGGCTGCACTGGAGTTCTGCTGAGTTATTCGATGCACTGACACCTAGACCAGCTTACCTGGATCTGGGATAGAACCAGGAAGAGGAGGGGGTGTCTCAGAAGACGTGGCAACCTACCAGCAGCAGGTAAGTTTGTGGTAATCACTGACATTCCAGACACTACTAGTAAGGATTCTGAATCCTATTTTCACTGCCAGTGAAAAGGTCACGTTACAGGTGAAACGAAAATCTTAATTCCTCGTTCTGGTTTTTGCAATGTGTTAGTAGGAGTGTTAGGGGCGTTCTGATGTGTTAACCCAGGTGAGAAAGTGAATTGCTTTGGGATAGAGGTAGACATGGCAGAAGTGTGATGACATCAGCATTCACGTGGAGTTAGATGTGTCCTGGTGATGTTTTGTCAACATGCCAAGACGTACAAAACACGAACCCGCGGGGAAAACAGTCAGTGTCTCCCATATGAACATATGAAATCTGTTTAAAAAAAAAAATAATGTACTGAAGAGTTATTTACTTTATCTTGGTTACTTAGACTGGTTTCTCTCAGTACGGTTCTGAAAATGACCTCCCATTCTGCCATAACTGGCTTCCCTCCAGCCGCAACAAAGAGCTGTATGGGGTGAGGGAGGGGGGGGGGCTGTTGTCATTCTTCTGGAGGTTGTTGTGTTTTATGGGGTCAGAGAGGAGGCCAGTGTAATTGTTTTAGGGGAGTTCCATCTTTCCTCTGTCGTGTATTACTTCCCTATTGGAGGATAGTGGAAGAATCAGACAAAACACACCTGGGAATGTCAATACAAATTTACTTGCAAGGGCAGTGACGATCATAAATCTGCGATAGCGTCACTACGTTTATTTATTTTTTGTGAGCCAGCTCATTTTGCCAATATTGATTGTTTAGCTGGTTCATGAGACTGGCTACACCATGTCAAGGTTTCTTTTTCTTTCTATTTTCAGTTCTGATTTGAACAGCTTTCTACTTTTATTATGTATGCATATCTGGTCAAGTGGGAAGTTGTGGGTTTGATCTGGAATGGGTCCAACATTTCGGAGCCATGAACACCTCCACATAGAACGTTGCTGAGAACGTTGTTCCGTCTGGCAGAGCAGAGGATCGCTGGTTCCATCCCTTTATGGTGAGATGGCTTTGTGTTTGCAGTGGCACATTGAAGTTTTATTACATGAGGATGGCACACTTTAGCATTTTTACTGTGGTCATAATATTTAGAAGGGGGAGGGCATGTCACTTTTTTTAAACAGTGTTATTGTATTTAAATACAGGGTTAAGTTATTTTAATATATGGTTATGGTATTTCAATTCTTTGTTACATTCAACGTAAATATTTTTTTAGATTGAGGGTGGTGTTTATTTATTCCTAGAGTTTGTAAATAAACTAAGAAATAAGTAAAGTGAATTTGAATGTGGTTCCACTCCCTATTGGCAGACAAACGTCTCTGTCCGGCAATACAAAACACATAATTATGTCTGACTGTCTTTTGAAAGGCTTCTAAAAATGCTTAAATTGAACTGTAGATTTGGCAATAATAAAGTGCATTCTCATCACCTAATTACTGATATTACTGGCTCTCTGGAAAGTCATTACATGATAAACCAGCTACTAGGAATGTGGAAATTCCATTGATTTCAGGAAGCATACAGAAAATCCAGCTCTTAAATGCTTCTCAATGAGAATCGTTGATAATTGTGGTTCGGTTTTCATTCTTAACGTTGACATGCAATGGACTCCTAAAAGGTTGACTGTGACTCAGTTCAGCGAATCGCATTGGAAACAATGAATCCAACCTGTGGTGAAATAATAGGAGATAATAGAGTTTGTAGTGCGAGACGAGAAGCCAGAATATTTCTGACGTCATTCCCCCGGGCCCTGTTCTGAAGAGCGGAACGACTAGCTGCACCTGTGCCGTGTACCAAACTCAAAAATGCCTGCCTTTGATTGACTGGTTCAATATTGACTCAGGCCATTTGATTATGGAGGCTCAATATACTGTGTAGCAAAAGTCTAGCAACGGCAGTCTTTGGAAAAAAAGGGATACTGAACTGTAATGCTTTTCTTTTGGAATACAAACATATTTGTTTGCTGAGGGGAAATAAGAGGAAATGAAGCTCACGGAGAGGACGAATAGTTGTGTCTTTGTGGAACATCATACTTGTAGAAATACACACATCGTTTGACAGGTTTATGTACAGTATAATAATAGGCTATTAAAGTCAGACATTAGTCAGGTAAATATATATTAATAGACTATTGAAGTCAGACATTAGTCAGGTAAATATAGTGTAATAGACTATTGAAGTCAGACATTAGTCAGGTAAATATATTGTAATAGACTATTGAAGTCAGACATTAGTCAGGTAAATATATTGTAATAGACTATTGAAGTCAGACATTAGTCAGGTAAATATATTGTAATAGACTATTGAAGTCAGACATTAGTCAGGTAAATATATTTTAATAGACTATTGAAGTCAGACATTAGTCAGGTAAATATATTGTAATAGACTATTGAAGTCAGACATTAATCAGGTTTATATATAGTAATAGACTATTGAAGTCAGACATTAGTCAGGTATATATATAGTAATAGACTGTTGTTTGTTGGGGGTAATTGCCTGGTTACTGTAATATTCAGTTGTGTTTTACCAAGCTATAACGAACTTCCCTTGTCTTCCCACTGACCTTGAAACAACTGACGATGTTTCAATGCATGGCAACTGGTCGCCTGTTGAGGTCCAAATGTCCGAAGAGCGTCCCTGTAACGCCTGTGCCTCGCCTAAGAAACATGTGATCCAGTACTTATCAATGGTTGTCACCTCAGTAAATAGCCAAGCTGATAAATAGGTCGTTAGTAAGCGAGTCAACAGGCAACACAGGGATATTATAACAGTGCTGAAGCTGGAAGACAAGAAACAGGGTGACATTTGAATCTGAAATTAAAGATCCTTATTTGGAGAGTGGAGTTTCTTACCTATTTAAGTTTTATGCGGACCTTAGCTCCAGCCAGATCTCAGTCAAAACCTGAAACAGTGTTGCCCGATAAACTTCCTGATTATCCTGGTCCAGCTCACAGAAGATCCCAGCAGTGAATTGGGTTTCATGGAAAGGGCATGTCCAGTGGCTCTAAACCTCATCTCACCTACCTTCCTAAACTGCCAGCTCAGGTTATCTCATCCAAGAGAAAACTGTGTGAAAAGGGTAGTGGCATCATCACCAATGGGCACTTGTGTGGAGAAAGCTTTTGAAACGGTGCGATGTGGCGAGTTTGTGGCTTCACCTAGAGGGTGTGAGATCGACTCTGTTAGCCTTAGGCCTTGTTGAAACTCCTGGGATGTGGGATTACGCTGCAACACTGACAGTGGCTCAAGGTTTGGCCATATTACAAAGTACAATATGTGTTTCCTAACCTGTAAAGCAGTCTGTTAATGCGGAGACAGACATACAATCCACACTTTGGTTTTTGACTGTTTGGCTGCTGCCATAAAAAGCTGATCCCAAACCCTTAAATTAACTGAACCACTTACCATTACATTAGTCGCATTCTGTTATTCAGGTTTTATTCAGTTCAATTGATTTTGTGACGGTAGGATCTGGCATCGGATTTTTACCTGACTGTAAATATCTTTGTAAATGGGATAATGACGTGAACGGTGGTTGATTTATATAGATTACCATGAAAGTAAATAATATCCCACTTGTGATCCTTTTACAGTCTGTGTGTCCATAGCAACTGACCTTGTAAAAATGTAAAGTCTGTGTGTTAGGTCCTTGGGGGATGGTTCTCCCATTGACACCAACATCATAGCCTCTGGGTATGGTCTCCTAAGGGCATTGACCGTGTATGAACCAGATCCAAAAGAGTGTGCTGTTCGGCTTCCCCTTGTAGATACCTCTGTCTCTGACATTTCACCAAGTCTGTCACTCCAGACATCAGCTTTGTAATATGTAAAACAGACCTGAGGTCTCCCTGGCATGGCTTTGCATCAGAAGGGCTGGCAGCTACCTACGCTCTTTCAGAGGAATTGTAATCGCTGTTAGGAAAGTGTTTCGCATGTTTTGTGGCGGTGAAGCCATTTGAATGCAATAATCTAGGAATAGCACTGGCTTCTTTTTTCTGGCTGTGCGAGGGGGGGAGTTCGTCTGTGTTGGTGTGTTTGTCATTGTGTGTGTTTGATCATGTTCAGATTATTGGAAGACCCCCATTGGCTGGTGTGTGTGCGTGTGCGTGTGCTTGCGTGGTCTAATAACCCAGTATGATAACTGGTAGCCTAGGGCTGAAAATGTGTGGCCAGGGAGGAAAAGGTCAATAGATCTGATCCTTGAACCAGGAAGGTAAATACACCTGTAATTGTGCCTTTGGGCAAAGCCGTTAACCCTTAGACTCCTGGGCACCCCCATGTAGCAGCTGGCCATGCTCCTGGTCACCCCATGTAGCAGCTGGCCACGCTCCTGGGCACCCCATGTAGCAGCTGGTCATGCTCCTGGGCACCCCATGTAGCAGCTGGCCACGCTCCTGGGCACCCCATGTAGCAGCTGGCCACGCTCCTGGGCACCCCATGTAGCAGCTGGCCACGCTCCTGGTAACCCCATCTAGCAGCTGGTCATGCTCCTGGCCACCCTATGTAACAGCTGGTCACACCTCTTCAATTTGGGGCGCATAGAATAAATCTCTACTGTTAACAGTGTTGTGGATTCATTTCATTTAAATGATACTGAGATTTTAGTAAACAAGTAACTCATCACTTATAACTAGTGGCTATTGCTAACGTTTGGCCATAATGACAGCTCAAATTGTCATTGAAAGTTAAATAGTAATTGAAAGGATTTCATCACTGAATGGGGGATTTCTGTAACAGGACTGATATGAACACCTACAGTCTCACAAGGGCTTACTAAACTGTTGTAATTCCTAATTCTAGGAAGAATCCAGTCGGTGTCCATTTTGTTACTATTTATTGGAGAGCTTCCAAACATCAAGTCCAATTCACCAGCCGGCATCTGACAGCAAACTATGTAGTGCGTAACTGCCATCGGAACGACACATTTAGCAGGATGTTCTTTCACAAAACCCACCTTGTTTAGAGGGATCCATCATATTGCTGAACAGAAAGGCTGTCTGCAGATCCTGAACGCACCCAAGAACATGCATGTTTTCTTTGTTTCCACAGGATACTGTTGAAAATGACTTCAACTGCCTCCCCTGTGACCAAATTCACCACAGCATCATCCAATGTTACCACCACCAAGTCCAAAGAACAAATTCTCACACAGAGTAAGTGTCCAAGTCTGTGTGAGTGTTACTACACATGAGGGAAACAGGATTCCTTACAATTATACTAACTCATGACAAATCTGGCAGATTGATTACAGTTCTACAAAGTTATTTTTGGCTTGGGATTAGAATGAAGTTAATAGCTAACCTTGGAATTCTGAAGTTTGGATTACGGACAAGCTTAAGGTTGGGGTTAATGGTAGGTTTAGCTTTAGGGTTAAATATATGATTTGTGAACGGGGAATACATTTAGTAGCCTTTTCTAGTAAAACAAACATGTGTTTGTGTTTATAGTGTCTTGTTAGCATCTTTTTTTTTTTTGTCCAAATGAGTCAACAAACATTTGGTAAAAGCTCCACAGGGTAAATTATCATGCGACACAATGACCTGTGTTGTGGAAGTTCAAATCAATAGCCCTTAGTGTTCCCCCGCTTTACATTTCCTGACAAATAATATCCCAGCATTTCATAACGACTTATCAAGGCGGCGTGACACACTGGAAGGTTATTTATGACACTGACCGTCAAAGAGAGTGCCGACAATTTAGCTAGCTCTTTTATTAAACGGCTCACCTACAATCACACCCAACAGCACTTTTAACACCGTAAAGAGTGAGAGGATCTGGGTCCAGTGTGGCCGGAGAGGGAATGTTTTATGACAGACCTGAATGGCCGTTCACACTCAGGCCTGAATAACACCTGCCCTTCTCTTTTCCAGGTTCAGGGGCTATGATTGCCCTCATCGTTGTGGCGATCATTATCTTTCTAACCATCCTGCTCGTTATCCTAAAGACGTACAACAGGTCAGGCTGCATTCCATATCAATAAGCCTCAATGACGTTCTCAGTGATTCGGGAACCAATTGCAGTGTGAAAACTGCGTTGTTTCCGATGCCAGGTTTTCTGGCGGTGTCAAATAGCTGTGCGACACATTTAGTGTTAACTGGGCCACAGAGACAAAAAACAGCAGTTTGGTGAAGATTTAATTTCTGTTATATAACAATTTAATTTCAGTATTTACTGTTGACTGTTTTTGTCCAAATCCAAATGGTATTGATCTTGTAAAATATTAAAATATATTACAGCATTTATACATGCAACTTATTATCATTTGTTATTGTATGGGCTCAGAGTTTACGTAAACTTTTAGATTGCAATAGAATATTATTTTGGAGACAGTCCTTTTTGAGGCATTGTAATTAAGTGTTAAGACATGTACACATTTCTTTCTCCATCATCAGGCGGACTCATGTGTCCAGAGTGTTGGGTACTGTCTCCAAAGGTCCACCACGTCCCAAAATGGCTACTTCCTCTACAATCCAGACCAGCATGGCCTTGGGAAACCTACAAGCCAGCTCTGCATCCAGAAGCTTCGCTCCGTCACTTAGTGAGTCTGGAAATGGATTCCGGCTGCCTCGAGTTGAACTGAACAGCCTGGAGGAAAACAACTTGGAGCAGCAGAGCACGATCAGCGATTCGACAGTGGTCACCATACACGATCCACCGTCCTTTGGAAATACATAGCAGGTCTCTAGCTTGCCGGACACACAGTGAAGTCAGCATGTTATGTTGAAAAACGGATATGAACAAAGTGCATAGGGAAGCAGTGGACCCTAAGATGGACATAAATATATGCATTTTTGACTGGTGTTCAGGACTTGGAAGAGAATGCCATCAGTGCATTTGGGGCAATGCAGCCAACTCGATGGCCTCGCCGATTCTACTGTGTGTTTCTGTCACAGGTAGATGTTGACACATTCTTTCATGAATTCAGTTTATTCTTATGCAAGATTTTTTTTTAACAACGTTGTGGTCGTGGTTTTCACCATACAGGCAAAAATCATGACAGTGTTTTGTAGAAAAGTCAGTCTTGAACCACTGTGGAACTCTGGAAAGCAGACAGTTATGAATTGATATGTCCTAATTAGTTTTATATCAAATGATTTTGCACTTTAAACTTTGCAGCTTGTTTTGTTGGGATTCTGACAAAATAAATGTTGATAGTTCTAAAATTGTGTGCATGTTTCTACAACTAGGCTACAACTAATGCCACATCCAAATAAAATTGCAAAAATACTTATTTGTTCCTCAAAGTTGGCTTTTTTCTAGCTTTGGAAATTAAATTTGCCACCAGATAAAGCTTTTCTGTGTCACTACTGTGAAATATTCCTGGATTCTGATGTTCAAAGTTACTCTTGAAGGGGCTGTATAGAACCTTCAGTATTGACACAAATTTAGTAAATAAAACAGACAATTAACAGAGCTACAATAAAGCCGGGAAACAGCATCCCTGTTGATGACATGATTGTACACGTGATAACATGCACACAAATGTAGCCCTGGTCACTGTAGCAAGCAGGTCCTGGACCTATAACAGGCAAGCAGTCAAACAGAAACCAGTTACAAAAAGTCAAGTTTATTACCTGGCTTAATAAATAGAAACCCTAACTACCCAACTACCGACATTTTGACACCTCAGCAGGCAGACCGCAACACCAGCGTTGTAGCTCCAGCCTGGTCCTACCCAGTCTGTTTGCTTAGCTACTCAAACGCTACCGTCCGAACTCCAGCAGTCCACATTCCATTGCAGCATGAAGCACAATGGAATGTTTTCCCGTGACCAAAATGGAGCGTCTAAATCACCTGACCAGTGCCACCCTCATACTGTTCCAACCAATACCATATCCCTCAAAATGGTTCCATCCACTAGGCAAGATAACACGTTTCTTCAGTTCCTAGCTGAGGTATCGGTTTTTAAACAGCAAGCTAAATTCACAGCTGAATGTGCACACAAATGGTTTCATGCCATTTGTCTCCCAATCCATGTCTCCCATTCTGGAAAAAGGTTGGCAAAACTTCCTCTGATCTGTGACTTGCACTTTCATCCAACAAGTTCCACTGCTTGAGCCTAGACATGAAAAGCTTGGCATTGGACGTGGTGAGACCAAGATCTCTAATCGAGTGGTCTTTGGTTGGGAAAGTATTGGTGTCCTTCCTCAGCTCCACTTCTGAAATTGTCAACTGGACCTACAATGTCATCCTCGCTCTCTGACTTGCTGCTCTGTTCTAAAGACGGCTGGTCTCTCTCCGGAGGGGTGGGTCCAGGAATTTCATGGCAGTGTGGCACCAAAGCGATGGATGAAGTAAGGTCCGGATACGTGATAGCAAGTGAGTTCTTGCCAGTCCGATGTTTGGAGGGGTCCACCACACAGAAGTAGCAGTGGCTGTGGATTCCTGCCAAATTCATGGGATAATGAACTTCATGGCTCTCTTTTCCCTTTTACCACCCTACAGAAATACATAGATTTCACCCATGACTAACGTGTTAGAGATTCTAGCAACTTTTTCGCATATGATATCTTTTTTAAATAACACAGAAAATTGTAAAACATTTTAAAGTTATATGGCCTATTTGTTTTGTTTTTTAAACAAATTTTCTAACAATTGGGAGCAACAATAGTCCATATTCCAGAGTTTTTTTTTCAGTGCTCGCAGATGAAATGAGGTGGCCCGGGTTTGTATGGATCCCCGACAGGAATGCCAAAATATGCATTGTAGCCCTCACACATCCTAGCAGATGCTTCCACCGAGTACTTTTTCGCTCGTCTTGATAAATTGTCCGCAGACATATCAAAATGCGACTGCCGGATGCTTGCAGCCTCCCGGTTCGAATCCTGACTAGGCTAATTGTGGTTGTGTTCCTGGGCAAGGCACAAAAACAGTGGCACACTCCTATCAGGGCCACAGAACTTCTGACATACTTTAGCTCGGGCCTGGTCCTACCCAGTACGTTTGCTTAGCTACGTTCACACACTACATTCCGAACTCCAGCTGTACATTGCAGCATGAACTACAATGCAATGTTTTCCCGCGACCATAGCGTCTAACGACCATTTCAGTGCGACTAAATCACCTGACCCGTGCCACCCCCATACTGTTCCTACCAATACCATATCCCCAAAAATGGTTCCACACACTTGGATACAATACATCAATAGAACATTAAACGTCTAGAACATTTACATTGATTTCAAGTTGAACAAATTTGCAAGCCTGCTTTTTTATGACTGGCATCTTAACGCTTTGGTCCCCTCATCTGGTGGAAAGAAGACATGAACGAAAATTTAAGAAAGTATTACAGATCTCAGAGTGTTATCGCATTACATTTGGGGACGTATACGATGTATAAATCAGTCAAAGGTTACTATACAAGAACACTTAAACTAAGAAGATATTTAATGTAATGCTTCATGAAGATGCACCTTGTTTCTAAAATGAAACATCCCAAAAGGCAGATAAAATAAATAGGTCTGACGCGTTCAGCGTTGCAGAACTGTCACGTTTGTCTTGAATGCAACTTCGCTGTGGTATTTTGTGTTTACAATGGTGTCATTGGGTAAGTGGTTACTACTACCTGCTTGATTATTGAGTCACAACAAAGTAACCGAACTATCTGGATTTATTATAATTTTTGGAGGTTGAAGGCTATACTGTGTTTACAGGAGAATATTAATTAGCATGGTCTTGACTTTGCTAGCCAGCTACAGTGTATTATTCGTTTGCTAACTAGTAGCTCGTTAGCTACTTAGCTGGCCAACGTAACAAAATGCTGTACAGTATTCAGTATGATGGCTTACAAACGTCCTAGCTCGTTTAGCAATAAATAAATCTTTTTAAATATTTATATTACTATGTATTATTTCAGTCGTTTAAAGAACTGTTCAACAAACTCGACTAGGTATTTATTTTGATGGGAAAGCTGGGGAAACATTTCCGTGTAACACCCGAGCTGTAAATCACCAACGTACTGATTGTCAATATACCAAACTCCAAAGGAGCTTATGCTTTGTTGTTTGTACCCAATGTGAATAAATATTTAAAACAGAAATTTTGTTTGTCATAGAGGGACATTATAATTTACGATTTGAATACAATTTAAATTGGAATAATTATTCACAGACAATATTCACACCGTTATTTCTTCAGGTGAATCAGTTGAGAACAAATTCAAATTTCATTGACAATCTAGCCATTTAACACATTTATTTCCTAGTCGAGGTGCTTTGTCTCGTGCTGGTGGCGGTGTTGTGGGGCTGCACCAACCCATTTCTGAAGAGAGGCACCGAGGGAATCGAACAAGTGAAGAAAGAGAACACGTTTCTTCAGTTTCTGGCTGAGGTCAAGTTCCTGTTTTTAAACGTTAAGGTAATTTCACAGCTGTATGTGCACATACAAATGGTTTCGTGCGTTTTCAATCCATGTCTCCCATTCTACACTGCAAATATTGGCTAAAATGTCATTTTCCTTTATGTTTGAAGTACCTGATACCATTCCTACTGAATCAGAGCGGGTCCTTGGTTTACTATTTCACCTTGGCCACCACAGGTACGCTGCTTTAGTATGGCAACACGCTGAAGTACAATATGACTGTTTTACACATCAGGCTCTCATAATCATCCTCCATCCAAATGACATGACAAACGACCATCAGAATGGCAGTCACCCTTTGACAGAAGTCTGGCTGATACTATGGAGTGCCTTGCAGTGTTCTCTACTCCTTTGTCATTTATTACGTTCACGGATTGGTTAGGATCAACCTTGCTTGGTTTTTTACAGTAGGTCCTAATTGGATACACGTTCAGAGGAGAGACTCCAAGGCCAGCTGACACTCGACCCTCTCTGTAGAATGAGTCCCCTGGGAAACTCCCCTGACTATTAGATAGATGGTTAGGACTGGTAGGGGAAGCGGATCGTAGATCCAGTCTCTGTGGTCCAGTGTTCATCTCTCTTCTTCTCCCTCCCTAACAGATCTCTCTCTGGCGGTGCCTGTGGCCAACTCTCTCAGCTTCCTCCTCACCCTGCTCACAGGGAAGCTGCTCGGGGAGGAATTTGGAGGGAAGAGTGAGTGTCCCATGGTTATTAAGTTGCCGTGTGACCAATATAGTAGCACACATTCTGCTATTAGGCAAAAACAGGATTTAGAATGGGGAAAATACTTCTGTGTCCCCAGAAGGATAGAGATTCTAAAATATATATGTGTGTGTGTTACCAATTAGAAGTCCTTTTTGACTGATAATTTTGATTTGTGGCCTCGAATAAAGTGTTTCAATATCTTTGTTGACGCAGGAGCTGTCGGAGGAATGGTCCTCACCATGACAGGGGTCAGTCTGTGCATAGTGAGCTCCATCTCTGAGACTGGGACATTGGGCCGGCAGAATGGCACACAGCTCTTACCATAGATCTAGACCCATCACATGGAACTGCTTGGTCTTCACTGTGTCTCTGTGCTTTCAGCATTACTAATGGTGGCTGGGGATATATTTAATCTGGTATTATTTCATGCCACCTAGTTTGAGGTGTGTATAGTAGAATTTAAAAGAAAGGGTTAACTGAAAATTATCATCAAAGGGACGTTCAGCCATTTTGGTAGACAGCAAAATGTGAGATCAAGATTTATTCTGCAATGGAAAAACTATTTAAAAAACATTAGTGGGCGATCATCCAAAAGCACAACATTTATTAAAATAAAGTTACATAAAAATAGGTGAACTTTCCTATTAATTAGTCTCTTTCAGTTCAACTAAATTACTTGCTTTTGTTATTTGACTATAATAATGTTGATGTCTATATAAGTATTGTACCATCCATAGACTTAGTTGTCATGAACAGAAAATGCTTCATACTATATTGCATATTTTCCCAACTACATGATAATATAGGTTAACGAAAGGGGACCAAAACATTTTAGAACACAGAATGATAACAGACAGTTCCTACTGGACAAGTTGAAGTTCACAGTTCTCCCTACCCTGGACACTGACCTCTGAAAGCCAAGAAGTAGAGTGATTGGACCATGAGTCAAGGAGAACACACAGACAAACTCAGCAGGATGTCAGCACACACACACACACACACACACACACACACACACATCGCTGGGGCTCCTATACATAATGACTATTGTAAGACTTGAGGTCAAGTTGGGTTCACACTTGCCAGCATCCAGATTTATAGCCTGACCAGTTAAAGCCAGACATTCTGGTCACTCTGAAGCCATTCTGTGTGAATGCTGGCAAAAGACAAGCCTTTAGTCCTATAGAAGACCACAATCATTGTGTTAATTATGAAAATGGACCAAAAGTAGTTTGCTTGTTGATATCACTGCTGCTACTTTGTTGGTGAGACAAACAGATATTATGATTAAATGTCTTCATGTAAGTGCAGAGGTTATTTTGATATGATACTACAAGGATGTTCGATGCCTGCTGATGTATTCGTAGTGTATATTAGTTGTGAGAAGAAAGTACACATTTTGTTTGAGTTGTTGTGTCCTACTTTTATTCTGAAGTGATGGCATTTTTTTATTGTTGGAGCCTACTCAAATACTGGTATTGTACAATTCCATAAGACATTGCTGCTGATATTGTAATTTATGAAATATTACCAGTTGTGTATTTCCTTGGGATATAAAAGTCTATTTTGACAAAACAGAATACTTCACATTCAGTGTAATGAACTCTTTGTCCAAGTTGTTCACTTATTGCCTAAAAAAGACTATCCTGTTTTACAGTGTCAGCCGCTAAGCATTGTGCATCAGTTACATTCATTTTGAAACATACACTACGTACTTTCGGGTACCACTGTTTTTCACAAAATGTATATCTAAAGAGTGCATGCGCATTTTGGATGATCAGTTTGCTAATTTAAACAATAGATGGTGGACTATATTAACAGTGAGAGTGTTACTTTGCTAATTAGCAGGTAAACTGATGATTCATGAGGTGACCGGTAAATACATCATGTCATCATTCCTCAACATGTCCTGCGTTCCGGATCATTCCATTAAGCTTTGACGGGGGGGGTTACAAGGTCTCCATTCAGAGGGCTAGACTGTTCCATTAAGGTGTCAGGTAGGTGTTCAAAGACTTCTTTGCTGGCTAAAATCAGACAGTGCCATATGATGTGTTGTTACATTCCATGTCTAGTTTTAAAGTGATTCCAGAAAAGGAAATAATTTAAATTCACTTGTTCAACCTGATCAAAGACTTTCCAAAGAATTTCCTTTGATTCCCTTGCCTTTCTGAGAGCTCTGAGATGCAAGGAACAAAGACGAAGAAGAAGACTTTAACTTTGGAGTGTCTGGCCTTGGCTCTGTCTTTAGCTCCTTGAATAGAGAGGAGTGTACAGACAGAATTAATGTCCAGAAATGAAGTGTTCTTTTCTCTGTTTCTGTAGATCTAAGAGGTGATTAACGTGTAGTGGGTGTATGTACTCACTGAGACGGGTGGCTTTGGATCTGTGATGGAGGGCATGCCATCGTGCTCCTGGGATGGGTTTGCCTTTTCCAGAGGAAAAACATCTCTGAAGTTATTTACTATTATTTATCATTATCAGTTATTTACATTACAGTTATAGTAAAGGAGAAAATAGTATCACAAAACTGCAAGTACTGTTTAAATAATGAATTGTTCAGTGTACACACACACATATATGTATATATAGTGAGAGAGAGAGAGAGACATACACAAATAACACAAAATAAAAACAGTCACCTGATTACTGTTATCTGTGATTAAGTTACTGGGCTCAATGAGTACCTCATTTTCCAAAGGTATCACCTTTCCCTATAAAAAATATATATATATTAAAAAGAGGTATATCACATACATAAAGATTCTGCACACACACACCTGGTCACTGTTATGAATTGTGATTGGGCTGTATGTTCTGTATGTTCTGAGTTGCATGTTATGAATGGTTGTCTTCTGTGTTTGTGTGGGTGCTGAATGTTATGAATGGGTGTGTTTGTGATTGGGCTGTATGTTATGAATGGGTGTGCTTTGTGTTTGTGATTGGGCTGCATGTTATGAATGGGTGTGTTCTGTGTTTGTGATTGGTCTCTATGTTATGAATGGGCGTTTTCTGTGCCTGTGGCGTGAGACTCCCATTCATGACATCCTCTATGCAGATCGGAGAAGGGCTATTCACGAGTGAGTTCCTGAGTCGTCCCGTTGATGTTTCCCTCTGTGTGACACCGAGAAAATCGCAGTTGTTCCAGTCGTTCTGTTATCTGAACAGCAACTCCCAGTAGGGTAACTATTTTGAAACACACACCTTGCCTAGGTCTTCTGGGTAGGGAGAGGGGTCTTTCTCACCCGGCATCTTATCCTCGGTCACTACCGTCAAACTCTGGAGGTGAAAGAAAAATACAAATAACCTATTTGACCATCGTCTCAAACTGTATAACAGAATACTGACCAGTTGTGAATACATTTATTTCTATTTTTATTTAGCAGACATAACTATGCAGAGTGACTTAAAGACGTGGTTGGGGGTGGGTACCTGGCTCAGGTACCTTTCTTACCCACTGAGGGATTCAAACTAGCAACAATTGGTTCACTTCCCCTTCCCAGTTGAACAACATATTATCTGGCACTATCCTGGACTAAAACCCACCTGGTCTCTGCTGTTTGAATGGGGTATACATCTGCCAATGAAGTCCTCGTCATCAACTGTCTCTGCCTCCTTCTAAAAGATGAAGACACAACAACACGTGCTTCTGTTTGCTTAGCTATAAACCAGATCAAAGAAAAAAACATGTGTCATGGAAACTAGTGGACATTGTTTCTACGGCACAGCTTAGGAAGGAAGAACATTGGCTGTGGTAACATGGGCACAAACACTATGGGTGCAGGAGGTTTTGACTGGGGGAGCTAAAATGGAGCTAGGTCAACGCCAGGGTGCGTGGATCACAGGGGGTGCCAATCACTCGCGTACTACGGTTTGGGGTCATGTGACACGGCTCATCGACCAACAGAATAAATTATTGGGGGTGCTAGGCTTATTCTTGGGGGTGCTAATGGGGGTGCTAGGCTTATTCTTGGGGGTGCTAATGGGGGTGCTAGGCTTATTCTTGGGGGTGCTAGGCTTACTCTTGGGGGTGCTTAAGCCCCTGTCTCTCCATGGCCCGGCTGGACTACAGAATAAAGGCCATTTCAAGCAACCGATATCAATGAAACAGAAAAAGGAGGTGTACCTGGTCGACAGGGAGTTCCACTGCTGTGTTGTTGTCCTCCTGCACCTCCTCAGCCCCTAGCACCTCTTCCCTCCGTCTCTGTACACCTCCTTTGAACACGCTGGTCTGGGCTGCCAGGCAAACATGCATTGGCCGAGTGTTATTAATGCAATCATACACTGTGAATCCCAGTCCGACCCAATATCACACAGAACAAGCAAAGAAACCCGCTGGAATCTTGACTCTTTAGCAGTAAGGGTGAAACACTGAATCCCGTTCCTGCTGGCCTCCAGGTAAATAAAGGTGTGTGCGTGTGGTGACCTTGTCCAGTCTTTGGTGGAGGCCTGGGCTTTGCACGGTTCCTGGCTCGGACCTTCGCTGGTCTGGCGTAGAACATGGTGCCGTCCTCCTTGTCTGATGTCTGGTTGGCCGGGCCCGGGTGAGATGCCTCCCCAACCTCATCGCCCGTGGACTTCACCCTCCGCCCCTCCGACTGGGAAAACGCCACCGGGGTTGTGTTCATTATGCAAAAAAATCAAAGGAAACCAACTGAATCAGGACAAGACTATCCAAACTCGTCCAATGGGAAATGCTCCTGTCCGCAAAATCATTTCAGTGCAGCTTTTTTGACAGTACCTCAGGAGAGTCCAGGAGGGCGGAGTCACTGTACCTGTCTTCCGGACCGCTAGCTGCTTTCCTGCCCTGAGGAAGACATCGTCAAACAGGGAGCATCTTCACACTCACATGGGCTACAGACCAATACAATAATTACGCATCCTCTTCGCTTCCCATTATTGGGATGGCAAGAGTGTACAGAACTGGGAAAGCTCATGACCGGCCGATACATCTCTAGATTTCCATTGGAATGAATATGCCTTTCATTTGCTGAAGACGAGAAGATGAGAAAATACCTCTAAAAGAGCAAATGAAGAAGGCTGGCAGGGCACTGCAAGGGAGCACACTTTATTTAGCCTGAAAAGGATATGTGCCCAGATGCCACATACGACGGATGATTTGGACTTTTGGACATTTAATCTGATCATTTTTGGTGTATGAAATATGTAGTATGTACACAAACACTCTGAAATTAAGGGTGAGAATATATACTTTAATCTCAATGTAATGGCTCAATCCAAACTTTTGGAGTATAGAGCAAAACGGTGAAAAAATCTTTCTGTGTTCCCATGAAAGTCACCATAAAATACAATGGCATTCAAAAGTATTCACCCCCTTGGATTTTATTGTCTTAAAAGATAATTGAAAATGTAGTTTTCTGCCACGGATCAATGTAAAAAAACACCATAATTTAAAAGGGAACAATGAAATCTTTAAATTGTTCTAAATTAATTACAAATATAAAACTGCATTGCATAAGTATCGCCTTTTTGAAAGTTTTGAAACAGACACCAGTAGTTTGTGCCAGGAGTCTGTTTGGATGTGTTTCCACCAGATTTTCAAATCTGGAAACAAGGTTTTTTGCCCATTGCTCTTTGCAGAATTGTTCAACCTCCATCCGGTTGGATAAGGACTTTGGTGGACATTCAAATTTGGAGCTTTCTCACGTCCATGGGGGTCAATACTTTTGAGAGTCACCGTACCTTAGACTTAGTCAGTATTTAGCAGACAGTTCCTTACCTCATGTCTTCTTGACACCCGTCTATTTCCAGGGGCATTTCTGAAAAACAAAGCAAAGTGAATCCATTGAACGATGTACCATATTAGGTAGTATTGACTGTATTTCAACTTGATCCAGATGAGAATTTGGTCTCTTTAGAAATAAATATTTAGAATAAAATACACCAGTTTCAGTAATCCCATGATTCCTTCTTGTCAGTATATTATCTATTCTATGGTGTGGTGCTCTAACGGTCTCTGTGCTAAGACGTTCTATGGTGTGGTGCTCTAACGGTCTCCGTGCTAAGACGTTCTATGGTGTGGTGCTCTAACGGTCTCCGTGCTAAGACGTTCTATGGTGTGGTGCTCTAACGGTCTCCGTGCTAAGACGTTCTATGGTGTGGTCCTTTAACGGTCTCCGTGCTAAGACGTTCTATTGTGTGGTGCTGTAACGGTCTCCATGCTAAGACGTTCTATGGTGTTGTGCTTTAACGGTCTCTGTGCTAAAACATTCTATGTTGTGGTGCTTTAATGGTCTCCATGCTAAGACAGACGTACCTCTCAGGAGCTTTAGGAACTAACAGCTCCATGTACGGAAGCTTCTTGAACCTCTCGGCACCCACAGCCACGTAGTACTTGCCGTTCTCCAGCTCGTCGGCGCTGGACACACTCACCCCGCCCAGCGTGTACAACCTGAGAGGTCACAGGATCAAAGGTCACTAATGGTCATCAATGTGCCTGACGGAGGTCGCGAAGCTGTCATTGTGTTATTTGTGCGTGTTATTTGTGCAGTCCTGTGTGATATATTCATATGTGTTGATGTCTGTACATGCTTGGGCGTGTGATTGTGTGTGTGACCTGCGCACTGCTCCGGTGCGTAAACTGGCTTTCTCCGTGACCATGCCGAGGATATGATCCAGGTCGTGTTGCCAGGTCCTCGGTATGATGAACCGGAGCGGTGGGCAGCGGAGATCTCCGTTGCGGAAAACACTGTCAAGGAAAACATTTGTGGGATTTGACAGGACGAACGGGGAGCTGGACGTGTGTGTCTATTTTACCAGTATGGAAGGTGATGAGCGTGTTACTGAACTGGGCGTAATGCTGGAGACGGAGTTAACGGGGAAACTCACTGTATTATACAGGGGATCGGAATGTATTTCCTCCACTTAGCCGACACGTTGGATCTGTGAGCTAACCTGGCCTGCGATAGAAGCATCACAAACGAATTAAGGGATGTACAGTGAAATGGTTCTGCATGCCCGGTCTTAATGCCTCAGCCTTGGTGATTTTAGCCCCGTGACAAACCACCTCTGTACTGTACGTATAAACATAAAGCAAACGGTCGATGCCCTCGTCCAGAGAGACCTACATGCCGTTGGTCTGATACTGGATGTGAGACACCTTTACACAGTAGCACATATAGTCAGATATCACATTCAGAATATATAACATTCCATTCCAGCCAACATAATGGATATATTGAGGTTTTTGTGAGAAACACCTGAGGTAAATGTTCAACATTAGCCATAATTAGTTCACATAGAGAGATCCATTACCACTCATTACAGAGAACAACATGTAAATGTCAGCAATGTGTTTATCTTATTTTGGAATAAACCTCTTCACTTGTAGTAATTAAAGAACAAAACAGAGCATACCACCCACTGACATTCACCAATAGGCTGTTATCACTTAGTATTAGTGTAATCACTGTTATTGCAAAGCATCCTTTAGCCAGAGAGCTGTGTCCATGGCAACACAGATTGTTCTATCCATCTACATAGACTAGCTAAACACTATAGCCAATCTGTCCACAAAACTGCAATAATGTTAATATTTAAACCCAGCTGGGTGCTTCATCACTCACTTATCTGATATATACTGTAACATACATGATATATAATGTACATTTACATTTTCGTTACTTAGCAGATACTGTTATTCAGAGACTGTTACATTACAATAAATGAAAACATCAAACAAACCCAACCACGCGGGGTAAACAGAGTTTCATAGTGTTTCTGCTTTGACGTGACATTAACTACACCACACCGTTGTGCTTAAAGTGGCAGGCATGGGCTGAGCAGTGGTGGATTGAATGGACATCAGACCTGCCCAGGCATGTTCAGGCCTCCAGTAACACTGGACGGAGCCAGGGTTTAGGCTTTGTTTTCTCTGCACAGAGTTCCCAACTGCTCAGCGTCTTTGCTTCTCTTCACAACCGTAAGAGCACACACGTACATATTAAGGAGACATAGCAACTCCAACAAAAGACATGTTCCACCTATAAAACGTTGGGCTCGAAGACAGTTTTTTTATGAAGTATGATTATTCTCTGAATCTATACATTACATGTAGCATTTCCGGCCACACACCCAATCGTTCTGATAACAAAGCAAGCACTTTCCATAGTGTGAACAGATATTAATCTGCTATACTTGTTATGGTCTGGCATGACAGCAGTCTGTGACACCACCCAGAGTTATTTAGGTAATATTACCTCATTAACACATTATCTACAGTTGAATGTATCCAATGAAGAAGGAAGAACTGTTGTCATGGGCCAAGAATCACCATGGAAACTCGGAGACTGGTCGGCCTCAGAACCAAACTATTTGTTTGGGGGTCACAAGGTCCTGAACTCTACACGCTGTGTGTCCATTCAGAGAAAATCAATATTTAAAACATATTTTTGAATGCATTTCAGGATACAAGGCTTTTGTCATTGCATTTTGATTGGATCATAATACATACATTTGTTTTGAAATGTATTCTTTAAGTTTAACATTTCACATGTGCTGTATTTTAGATTTTGTTTTGTGATGGTCAGGATCTAAAAAACATAATTTAATGTTTTCATCCAAAAGTACACGTTAGTATATCCAGGAATGGTTTTGCAGGCAAAGATTAAGCCTGTTCATGGACATAAAAATCAAGCTCAATGCAAAGCAGGTCCCAAATCACACTTTTACATAATGGTTTTGGAGTGCGGTTAAATATATATAAGTCAAATTATTGCTCAGTGAAAGAACCCGTTCTACATAAAAGTGCTTGATTTTTCATATTTGTTTGAGCAGCTGTTTAGATCCATCTGGTTTGAGTTGAAGTGTGACAGACATTGTGACACACCCCCCACAGAGCATTCCAGTGGCATGTCCCAGATGGGTTAGGCCTGGATTAATGAGTAATGGACCGTACCAGTGACAAGACAGATGGGTGAGGCCTGGGTGTATGACTAATGGACTGTACCATTGACAAGACAGAGAACCGCTGCACATAGAAAGTTATTGAACTCTACCTGATCTCCCTCTCCTTTGGGCACAGGCGGCCTCTTCAGTCCTGTGTTTAAATAACTGTACAACAAAACCAACAGCCATGATCAGGGTTCACAAATCAAGACATCATGACACAGAAAATGTTGACCCATGTCTTATAAAGTTACTGCTTAACGGTTTAGTGTTGCGTTTAGTGTTTTTTTAGGAAGGCTTACTAAATTCTTAAACAAACATTTACTTGAACAAGATAATGTAACCTTCAGTGCCTAGACATCCGTCACGATTAAACGGACCAACAGTCTTTGGTCCGAAACCACTGACAAGACACGTGTACAGAATATACTCTATAGTAGCAGATGACTACTCACTCCAGTTTTTTGAACTTCTCAAAGCCTGCCGCGACATACTGGGCCCCAGACTGCAGGTCATGGAGCTCTCTGACCCGATGACCCTGTCGGGGGGTGTACAAGGTCCGCACGGCCAGCGGAGCCTGAATACACCGGGTCACGTCGTTGAGGAACGCCTCCATGGTGACCAACTGCCGGTGGTTGACCACAAACCTCCTCCCGACGTGGAAGGGGTCCCCATTCCGGTAGACCGTTACACTCTTCACCGGTGGCAGTATAGCTGCCGACCCGCTAGAAGCCATTTCGCCTGGTTACGCAGCCTGGTGTGTCTTGGGTCCTCGGCCAACCTTCTAATCGAAGAGGAAGCAGTTCGTAAGGCGAGAAGGGAGCCACGATGCTCCAATTAAAAGGTGAGACCTCTTTTTGTGGTTGTTGGGCTCTGTTTGGTGGTCTCACAGCTCTGCGGTCTCCCACTCACGCTTTCTGTGCTCTCTCACACACACACACACACTTCTCTCTGGCGGCCGTGAGTATTTCCTGGTTGCCATGGCAGCAGGGACAGCAATGACTGGCTTTGTGGGCCAAACCATCGGCAGCAACGCACGACAAAAGAGAAAAAATCCAGGAAGCTAGAGACGAAACTGAATAAATAAGATTACCTACTGTGAATTGTTTTAAATATAATCCTGGAAGCCTGTTAAACTTGGAAAAGGGTTCACATTCTCACCAATAGCAGCCTATTGCTAGTTCAGTAGTCTCAATAATGTAAGCATTAGTAAAAGGTTAATAATTCAGGATTGGACCGGGATTTCAGCCTTCTATGACTTTGTATAGACGGACAGTTATAAACAGGCAGCGACTATGAAATTGACACTACTGACAGAAAGGATCAGTAGGTTGAATAATATGACTGCAGTTTCAGAGAAGGTTGGGTGTGTCTTCTATAAAGAAAATGCTCTTGGAGGATCCTTTATGGCTTATTACATTGATATTCTCGGGGAAACCTATAAGGACTTGCAAGAACTCGAAAAATGTTCCTCAAAGAAACATTTGAAGGACCTTTTGGGGTAGATTTTCGAGCAGGTATGTTGTTCATATTGTTCTTGGGAGAACAAGAATAAGTAGTTATTTGTAATTCACGGGGGGTACCCTCGGTAACAAGGTAAAGGGGACTCCAAGAAGCTTTTCTTTATAGGGTGTGTGGTATCAATGGATATCACCATGGTTACATGCAATTACAATGACAACAACAATAGCAGTAACAGCATCAACAAAATTATTATTAGCAAATGTAGCAAACGAATACTACGAATATAATATAGTAGTAATTTATTAAGCTTCTATTGCACTTTCCGTGACAAAAATAATCTCAAAGTGCATGAAAAGAAAAAAAAACCATGTAGCTGCATAACAGTATTATTTGTCTGGAATTTAAAAAAATGTCAGAGTGGACCATTTTGAGAGTTTAAAGACTCAAACAGATAATTCACAATGGGGGTTTCCACAGTGGGAGATAAGCATGTTGTCTGATGTCAGGCAATTTTAAATTCATATATGTTTATTGTTTTTAGAAAGAATTCACACATTAACGATTCACATCATAAATAATCAGATACAAAGCAATATGAAGAAAATAAAAAAAGTTGGTTTTTGACATTAGATCCAGAGGAAATGTCCAGTTTAGAACAACTTCTTGGTCCTCTGCCATGTTAGGACATATTTAGTCTCTCCTTTAGTGACAGGTACTGAGAGAGGGAGAGAGAACAAAAACAGAGACAGAGAGAGTTGTGAAAAATAGTCAATCAAATTTCCATCCAGTGTGAGAATGGTAATGTTTCGTAAACAAAAACAGCATCACCACATCTACAACAATAATATAGAAAATATTGGTGAGAACAGCATCTTCATGCAGATTTTACTATTAAAAACCTATCTGTTGTCTATTGGGTGGAAACCCAGCGACATGACAGAGTCCCTGCGGCATGACAGAGACCCAGCGACATGACAGAAACCCAGCGACATGACAGAGACCCCGCGGCATGACAGAGACCCAGCGACATGACAGAAACCCAGCGACATGACAGAGACCCAGCGACATGACAGAGACCCAGCGACATGTCTCACCTTCTTACGGCTGTTGATAGCCTGCTGAAGCCACAGCATCTCCATGGCCAGAGAATTCCTGTGTAACTTCAAGGCCTCAGGAGTCCGGAGCACGTCACTGGCCAGGGTCCGCTGCTCATGGGATCCTGGTAAAAGGTAGATACTGTCCGTTTAGAGCAGCTCATCCGCTAACATGGCCAAAGAGCACTGTGCCATAACAAGTGTTAAAACCAAGAGGAAAAAAGGACATCTCTCAAATATTTGGCTCTGCTGTGGTGTTCTACTCCTCCAGCACCTCCTGAGCCCTCTGCACCTCCCCTCCTTCATACACCTCCTCGAGCATTCTGGCCAGGCTGCAACACACACACACAGACACACTATTTCCATCCTACCTTTGGGAAAATTTCCGTAGCTAGTGTCCAGACTGCTCCAGACAGTGGTTGCATCCTCTCCTCCCTCCAGACGGCCTCCCCCTTCCAGACGGCCTCCCCCTTCCAGACGGCCTCCCCCTTCCAGACGGCCTCCCCCTTCCAGACGGCCTCCTCCCTCCAGACGGCCTCCTCCCTCCAGACGGCCTCCCCCTTCCAGACGGCCTCCTCCCTCCAGACGGCCTCCTCCCTCCAGACGGCCTCCTCCCTCCAGACGGCCTCCTCCCTCCAGCCGGCCTCCCCCTTCCAGATGGCCTCCTCCCTCCAGACGGCCTCCTCCCTCCAGACGGCCTCCTCCCTCCAGACGCTCCACCTGACAACTCTCCAGCTCCCCATCACCAACAGGACTAGATGCACTGCAAGAACCCTCAGAGACGGATACCTGCCCATGGCTGTGTGGATTGTCTCTTTCTGGTTCTATCCTGTCTGACAGTAACTGAAGTTGTAACCCTTCTGTGTCTCCCGTCTGCTCCAAGGAACAGCTACCTCTGTCTGGTTCCTTTTCCACATGCTTTTTTGTAAAGGTGTCCGATTTTTGCAATGGGCCATCCTGTTTGGTGGAGTGCAACATCATATTTTAAATATACATATGGAACAAATACTAAGTATGGTCTTTGAAAGAAGTGCGAAAATTAAACACTTACAATGTCTTTGAAGTGAGGTATCGGAATAATGTGCCTCTTCCAATCCAAATGGCCAACGTCTCCGTCAATTTCCCTTACAATGTCCTCAAACTCTGAACATGCACAGTTGATCTCCTTTCTCGCAAGATATCCACGAATGTGTGCCTGTTTGGATGAGGCGAACACATGCACAGAAACACATCAATGCTCGTTACTGTAGCCAGTGCCTGTCCAAAACATTGGCTGGCAGTTCCGTCAAAAAAGTTAAGATAGTCGCAAGATAGCACAAAGTTATACTATTGTCTTAACCTTCAAACATTTACAGTAAACCCGTCCTATCTATCCTTGATTGGCAGTTTTGCGCACTTTCTACATTGAGCACAGTAAGTCGTTATCTTTGCTCCAGAGCATTACAGTTCGCTAACGGGATAGCCAGCAAGCTAGTTACAGGAATGTTCAGCTTTTGAAGCCCCCCCCCCCC
>JACXGJ010001505.1:0-36332 GCA_016801105.1 Esox niger | reverse complement strand
GCGGGAAATTATATAACTTTTCTTTCTGTTCCGGTGTCACAACCACCGTTACTAAATATTAAAAGTACCTTAATGAACTTTGTAAGCCAAAATATAAATACATATGTAATACGACATTGAAAACGGTCTTGTATTTACACGATTTAAAAATACAAATATTTTTTCGTAAACTATTTAAAGAATATATTCAATTCGCGTTGGTTTTATTATGTTATTGGTGTTTATTTTGAAAAAGATTCTCTCTAAACCGGAAGAACTGACTAGAATTTTTGAAACGTTATAATGCCGCAGCTGTTCTCTGTAGGCTTTTATCAAGAGATAAAAACCAGACGTGAAAATGAGTGGTGTAAACCAAATGACATTGTTTCAGACTTGGGGCGCATCGGTTCCTCAAAAAGTCAGTCAAGCAAAAAATGTGAAGACGTCTGCTGGACGGCGAAAAACAACCCCAAACAGCAGCCACACAGAAGCCGCAGTCAAGACTTCGAAGCTGGGTAATGGAACAACTTTGACGCACCCAGCATCCCGTAACTCACTCTGGGGTGAATTTGGTCAGGGGTCCATAGCTAACAGCAAAGTGAGAGATCTCGATGTGGCTGCTGCTACTGATGGTGGTGTTGATGATGATGATTTAATGGTTGTAGCTGTTTATGAGGCCGAGCGGTCTTTGCAAATTGACGGAAACTTTGGAAAACCCACATCACTTATTGAAAGCAACACTACTGCTAGTACCAGCTTCACACAGACGTCCTCAAGTGGAACAACATACTACAACGACTTCCCTGGCCTTGACAGCTCCTCTGCAAAAGTATGGATCTACCCCACAAACTATCCCATACGAGACTACCAGCTGAAGATATCGGAGGCTGCTTTATTGCAGAACACGTTGGTGTGCCTTCCCACTGGTCTGGGAAAGACTTTCATTGCTGCTGTGGTAATGTACAACTTTTATCGATGGTATCCATCCGGAAAGATAGTTTTCATGGCACCAACAAAACCTCTGGTGGCGCAACAAATTGAAGCGTGCTACAACGTAATGGGGATTCCTCAAGCACACATGGCGGAGTTAACAGGTGAGTGACTCGCGCTTCGCCGTATAGGGACGTGGTCACGTTAAGGCTTTAAAACTTTCTGTTGTCTCACATGACCATGCCTGGACCAACAGGGAGCACGCAGGCAGCGCAGAGGCAGGTACTCTGGAGGTCCCGGCGCATCTTCTTTCTTACCCCTCAGGTGCTGGTGAACGACTTGTCTCGGGACGCCTGTCCTGCGTTGCAGGTTAAATGTGTGGTGATCGACGAGGCTCACAAGGCCCTAGGAAATCACGCGTATTGTCAGGTATTTATCACAGCCTGTAAATCACAGGTATACAGCAGAGCATTCAAATAATTATGGAATCACTTGTATCGACAGGTATTTATCACAGCATTTAAATCCCTGAGGAATCACACCTGTTGACAGGCATATATCACAGCATTTAAAACCAATTCTGGGAGTGCTTTGCTCTGACCAAGGATGTTTTTGGTTCTAATTTGTCATGCACCCTGTTTATTTTAGCCTGTGAGCTGGACTCAGTGGCCTGTGTTTTTATTTTAGCTACAACAGCCTGTTCGTTTAGATGGATGGTTCCTGCACACAGTGAGTCATGTCCCCAGGCCATACTAATTGAGGGTGGTAGACAGGAATTGATCAATTCAGTAACTGCTCGAATGGTTGTGAGAATGGGCCAAACGATTGACTTTAGCGACTCCCCTCTGCCTGTTCCATTACCTCAGAAACAGCTGTCTAGGGTTTACAGTGCACGGTGTGACCAGAAGTCCTGTAATGAAAAACCCCTTGTTGATATGAGAGATTTAAGGACAATTGCAAGAATTTTGCAAGCTAACAGACAGTCCAGAAACATGCAAAACAAACGGTACCGAAACAACAGTCGTGCATCGAATGAAATGTCAGAAACACAGAACTTGTCGATGCTGGTCAAAGGTGCACTGCTGGAGGAGACAACCATTTTTTCCCCTGATATCATCACTAGGACAGTAATAGCTGGTTGTCCTCGCCCTCTGCCTCAGGTGGTGAGACAGTTGGGGAGCCAGACTCAACAGTTCCGCATCCTGGCCCTGAGTGCCACTCCTGGTGGAGACACTAAGGTGAGTGGCGTCACTCATAACACGCTTGAGAAACAGTCAACACCCCTAATTGACTCAGTAAAACACAGTGGACAAAAACAGAGGGCTCAGGTCAAGTTTTCCCTAGATATAATTGCCTTTCTTTTTAATGATATATTTCCAACGCCCTCATGACTTCTTGACTCCGCCCACATGTCAACGCCCATCATGACTTCTTGACTCCGCCCACATGTCAACGCCCATCATGACTTCTCGAACCCTCCCACATGTCAACGCCCATCATGACTTCTCGACTCCTCCCACATGTTCTGACATCATATCTCTGTCCACTGTTCTGTTCCTGTACAGTCAGTCCAGCAGGTCATATCCAACCTGCTGATCTCCCACATTGAGCTGCGGTCTGAAGAGAGCCCTGACATCCAGGCCCACTCCCACCAGCGCAGTCTGGAGAAGGTGGTGGTTCCTCTGGGGGAGTCGCTGGCTAGGTACCAAGCTCTCTACCTGCAGGTAGGCCCCTCATACATTTACATATCACTTCTTGTTGCGCTAGCTGTTTCTTTTGAAAATGTAGTGTCATAGTAAACCAAAGGCTAAAGCGTTTTTATCTGTGTGATAGTCTTGGAGGCTTCCAAAATTTAATAGCAGATGTTTGTTGGCTTTTTACATTCCAAGGATGTCACATTTTGTTTTGGTGTGCTGCCGCCACCTTGTGGCTGATTTGTCATTGCAAGCCTCTCAAAGGTACCTAATTGGTGAAGTAAACATTCTCCTTTGCTCTCCCTGTTTGGTCCAACCTAATTAATTACATTCAATGAACTCTAAGACAATGAGAAACTGGATCTAAGGGTACACTGTTTCTCTGTATAGTTTTTTTCTTCACCTGTTGCACATTAGTCTGGTTATGGTGCTGTAAGTTCTCACTCATTAGAGAAGTCCTCGGATTGGATCCCCGTGTGCTGTAGCACACGCCTCTGACTAATCTGCCCAGAGTGGTGGAATGTTGTAGAGCTGAGGGTCAATCCACCAAATATTCCTCCGGCACAGTTTTGCACTGTTGCCTGCAGCCTCTGTGGCCAGCAGCGGGTGTCTGGCTGCCGAAGCCGATGTGATTGGCTGGTAGGGGAATCAGACAAATGAAAGACTTGTCATCCTCCAGCATAACATCCAGCAGGTGGCCAGGAGACCGGAGCCTGTGTTGTTGGTTAACAACAGGCCCCAGTTATTTCCTATCCCCCACCCTCATGGGCTGTGTCTGAAGTCTTGTGATTTATGTCAACATTTCACACAAAAAAATAAGTCATAGGTGTCCACACTTTTGCCGACACTCCAATTCTGAGCGACTCTTCAAAGTAATTAGGGTTGACTGGCTTGCTCAGCGAAAGAACAGCAGGTTGTTCTGTGTTGTTAGCCTGGGGATGAGATTCAGCAGACTGGACGGATGAACCTGGCTGGATGAATGTCATGTCATACCTGTGATAAACTGAGTGTTTTACACCGGGTGGTGTATAACACCCAGTATAGACAGCGTTCAGAACAGTCGGTTCAACTGTATTTGACCTCCTTGAACTGCACTGCAAACTAAGTGTGTTAAATGGTGAGAAGAAACGGCACTGCTTAAATGGCAGGGGGCTGGGTTGGCGTTCAAGGGAAGCGGCTTCAAGAAGGGAAAAACTAAACCTTGAACCATAAGAACTGTCAGTAAACACGTCTGAGGAATTTGAGATTGCGACATGCTTTGCCGTTATAAATTGTTAACGTGTCGTTCCCGATGAGAATGCTACTAATTGTGCCGTCCAAAATTATGGTGGTATTCGGTGCTCCCTGGCAACAGGCTGTTCTGTTGCCTGGGCAAGAAAAACAGGGGGCTCTTGACCCGTTTTCGTAGGCTGTGTGCTTTCATGTAATTGAACATTGTGCTGTGTGTCTGCTGAAATCAGACAATCCAGTTCAATTCTTCCTGGTTTCCAATATTCTGTTCTTCACGATCAAGATCATTCAAAGAGGCGCCAGGGCCTGGTGTCACGGACTGAGCTCCGGATTTCAAACCAAAATCACAGTTGTGGATTTCCTTTCATATATCAAGACACTGACTAATTGATCCTTTATTTTTTTATTATTAACATTCATTCCCATTTTAAACACAATGACCCACTGGGTTTTAATTCCATATTTATTTCTTAAAGAAAGGAGAAACGTTTTGTAACAAAACAATCAATAAATCCACAGTAGCTCTTGTTGCATTTCCATTTTTTTTGCTATACAACACACAACACTGAAAATGCCCAACCCAACATATTATTTTTTTTGCATCTGCTCCAACTTAGCTGCCAACCAGTCTAAATCGGGTGTTTTCAAACCTCCATGGGAGCCCCCAGACAATTTTGGTGTAGCCTTGACTTTGCTCTTCCGAATCAAACAGTTAAGGGCTTGATTTAGCGATGCTAGCTTTGGAATACATCTGATGAATGGAACAGGTAGTCGTCCTCAGGAGAGGTTTGTTAGCCGCTGGTCTAAAGCATGCTCCAATTATGTGCTCATTCAGAAGGTTGAACTTTATATCCTACTGGGCGTCTACCTCTACTCATGGTGGCCAACAAACGTCTAGTCTAAAGTGGAAAAAGCTGCAAAGGCCAAAGTCAGCCCCAAAACTAGCAATGAACTTGGCAATTATCAAGTGATTTGGGATGCTGCTTGATTATACACCCCTGAGTGAGGAATGGGGGGAAACGACGTTCACGACTGTTTGTGAGTCCACGCGGTGAACGGGTCTCTGCACATTTGGCAGTGTGCAGTTGCCTGATGTAACGCAGTGACTGGTGTAATCACAGCTATGTTCCTTTACATTTCAGTGTTCCACAGTGTACAGTACATAGGGTTTTCTAGAAACGAGATCGATAGATTGGCTATATATTTTGCAGAGTCGGCAAGAGATATTTCAATGCATGTGATCACTTCGCTGCTGTTAAATTAGTTATTGGTTTCATCCCCCCCAACATTTGTGAGATAGAAAACCTCCTATAATGGTCTTTTAAGCTTAAAGTTATGGAAACCTAATGCTCTAAACTAAAAGGTGTGTGTGTGTGTGTGTGTGTGTGTGTGTGCCAAGTTTTTCTAAGTGTTATACATTTCCTCCTTTTAAAATGAGACCACTTGTTTTTTGTCAGCACTACCATGTAGCCGAAACACACTTGCGCACGCTCCATTACACATGCTGGAATAAACGACAAATACGCACATCCACAAACACCAACACACACCTCCTGTATGGGAACAGAATATAAAGAGAATATTTGGTATTGTGGTGGTTCGTGAATCTCTTGTCTTTAGAAATGAGGAATGCGTCTGCTCTCGAAGAGCTTGTGTATAAACGTGTTCCGTAGCAGATCGCGTGCTCGATTGTCATACAGCAACGGTCAGTGATTTTGGTTTATAGTGATGCTTTTAGTTTTTTTGAATATCTCGTCCTTATTACATTCAGATGGCCTGCTGTTTGTGTGTTATTTTTTGTGTCATTGTGTTAGCGTGTTTAGTGTCTGTCGAAAGATTTTAAATTGGCGAACATGGCAGTTAACTCCCCTTCCAAAGTTGATCGAATAGTTGCAATTGTTTAGGGTTATTAGTTGCGTGGCAAAGATTCCAGTTCTTCAATGTTTTCAATGTGACTGACGCAATAATAAAGGACCCGTCCTGTTCACGCAATAATAAAGGACCCGTCCTGTTCACGCAATAATGAAGGACCTGTCTTGTTCACGCAATTATAAAGAATAAAAGACCCGTCCAGTTTTTGCCCAAAAATCAAGTAAACATCAAGTCAAGTAGCTTCTCCACCTTCGGTGTTGGTACGGACTATGTAGAGAAAAACCGAGTTTGTGGAGAATCACTGGTTGGCTTTTTGCTAAGGTATTTATAAATCCAGAGGGTCCAGCCAGGCAGTATGGGCTAGGGGTGTGCGGATCTTGTCATTCTCGTATCCGTAGTAATCATATCTGCTTGTCACACAATGCTATTCGTAATTGGATCGAAAAATCCAGAAGTGCGTTTTAAATTATGGTAAGCGTGTACTTGAAATGCATGATAATGCTCCATCATTCAGATGCTTAACATTGAGACTCTGATGTTACTTCAATCACACAAGACAATCTTGACAGCTCAAATGGCCAATACGCATGGCTTCATTTAGTAACTTATTAACTAAGCATTCTAATAAATGTATGCCATTTATACCAGCTACTTTCAGTTCTCCCAGAGTGGCTTCTGAGAAGGGAAACATTTTTATTTTCTAACAGTTAGCCTATGCCACAACATTTGTAAACATGTTTAAAAAATATATATATTTAATTTTTTTTTGTTGTTCAGAAAATAGTGTAATATGTCATACAGCCCTGCGCATATAGAACATAACAACGTGTGTGTTGTGAAACAAAGCACTTTTTGCCTCTGGCTACACACCATCCCAACCGTGTTAATGTCAGTGAACAAAACATTCAGGGCTCACCCACATCTGCCCCCCCCCCCCCCCCCCCCCCCCCCCCCCCCCCCCCCCCCCCCCCCCATGCCAGTGTCTGGTGACGCCCATGTCATTTCTAACAAGTGCTATTAGTGTGGTGAATTTTTGCTTCCCAGTCATTTCACTGTAAAATGTAGTGAGTGTAAGACAACTGATGAAAGATGTTAAGAACGATATTACACCCAAAACCAACTTCCACGACAGTATCGCCTCAACACATTCAATGGAAAATATAACCACCTTGATGTCTAGCTATAATGATTTGATTAGCACAAAAGGTATTTGGAGAAAGAAATGGATACAGTTTAGCACAGACGAATGAGTGAAAGTGAATAGAGGTGCTGTTAATGTACGTGTGCGCGTGGTGTGTCGGAGAGCCTCTCTTGACAATCCAATCATAGCAGCAGGCTCAACGACCACTCCCACCCGTGTCTTTACTGACTGCTGAATCATCCAATGAAGTGCTTAGTATTCCGTGTGGTGTGAGTGACGTGAAAATGTCAGCTTTTCGGTGACTTTATCCGGTCATGGATAATGACATTAAATCATGGGATTCGACGAATTGGTCATATCAGTAACCATACTGTTTTTGTCCAAGCACACCCCCTGTGTGGACCCTTTTCAGTCTCTTGTAGAGCTAGCAGTACCACGTACATGGCTAAATACCTGGGGATTGAACACATGGTTATCTGGTTGACCATTTACCTGTGCCTAGGTTGAAGCAGTACAATCTTCTCCTCGACCAAGACCCTAACCGTTTTTGTGTCTGTAGCAAACAGTGCATCGCATTTTCACTGTCATACTAGTATAACATACTAGATATCTGCACTCAACAGGTTTGTCAAGATTTAGCCAGCCCCCGCTACGGTATTTTTACGAGTACTTGTTAGCGTTGGTACCTTTTTTCGATTAGCGTCTCAGGAGAGTTTAAAATTCGCACCCCTCATGTTCACTGCCAGTATTGGTGTATGTATCCGGTTTGCTCAAGATTGGTAAAAAGATATGCCGTTATGAATACCGCCCATGCCTAGTCCCTATGTGTGTAAAACAAGAAAAGGGTACTCATTAGGGTTTTTTAGGTTAAAGACAGGGATGTTGTGGGGGTAAAGTTCCTCGGGTTTGGTTGAGGGCCAGCTGACACTCAAGGCCGCTCCAGGAACCAGATCTCGTTCTGTCGGTTCGCTGCTGCAGGGTTTGTGTAGCCAGCCACAATGAAGGAGTCGTTCACATGCCCGACCAGAGAGTCCAGAACCTCTGCCATGGTGTTGATCTGGTTGATGATGGTCTCTTCGTTTGTGGCACCGGCAAAGGTCCTGTGGAGAGGGGGGGGGGCATATTGAACTGGACTTGTTCCATATTGAACTGGACTTGTTCCAAGTAAAGGAGACGTGTGTTTTTTGCAGTCATCCTAATCTATCCACACACAATCGTCCAGATACATTAACCTGAGGCCTTGGAATCTGCTGGCAGATCGGCTAATTGTAAGGTCCATATGTATTTGGACAGTTGCTCATTCGGTTGGTTCAGGTCGTTACTCAGATAAAACAAATGATTAGGTTAAAGTGCAGACTATCCGCTGTAATTACATCCATAAACCAAACCACGCAGGGATTACTTTTTATACACAGCCCCCCCATATTTGGCAAATTTACAATCATAATGTTTTACATATTTACTACCTGGTTGCATATCTTTGAATTTGATGCCTGAAGTCTGAGACCCACAGATATCACCCGGCCCTAGATATCTTCCCTGGTGATATTTGGCCAGGCTTGTACTGCAGCAATTTTCAGTTCCTGTTTGTTTATTTTTAACTTCACTGAGTGAAACATGTTCATATGTATTCGGTTCGGGTGATTGACCTGGCCAGTCAGACACTCCAGTTTTTGGCCTTGGTTACTTTGGCAGTACGGTTGGGTCATTGTCCTGCTACAAGGTATAGCCCCATCCAACTGGTTTTAAGGCACTTGGTTGTATCTGAGCAGACAGGATGTTTCCATACACTTCAGAAATGATCCTAAAACTTCCTTCAGCAGTTACGTCCTCGATGAAGTGAGACCGTTCCAATGGCAGCTATACATGCCTGAAACATAGCTCTCAATCCAGCTTATTTCCAGTGTCTTCCTGTTCAATGTTCCAAACAGTTGATTTTGGCACGCCTAAGGTTTTTGCTAGGTCTCTGGCCAAGTCATTCAGATTTATCTGCATTATGATAGCTGCTAGCTACCTACATCGACACTTCTTTGATCCTTTTTTTGTCAGACACCATTAACAAATTTCTAGTGCAAATCCACAGCCTAGAATCAAGAGTAGACTACTGTGCATGAATGAAGATGCAAACAAACACCACCCTGATAATGACTGCTATGAAGCCAGTTGTCAAAATAATTGCTGTTGTTTCCAATTGGTTAATACGGTATGGATGAAAGCACCCATAATTTGATCCTTTCAAATTGCTGGAGTACAGAGCCCAGATGCCAACTTGTGGCCCGGTCCAAATGCTTACAGGTGGCCCAGTATATCCTGTAGAAGTGAACATGTTGCAGTAGCCAAAATCTACAGAATTGGAGCGTGATGCAACATTATAATGCCTGGCATAAGTGCTGGACTGGTGACTGGCTGAGATAATGTACTGAACGTTAGCTAGCTGGTCTCTTTCAACAATTGTGTGACAGTCGTAATAAAGCTAAGAAGACAACTTTCTCGTGCTTTTCGATATTAGCAGGTGGCAAACCTCTGCAAAGTTCTGGTAAAACCAATTCGCACATAACGCTTACTTTCACATCACTGAAACCGAGTTGATGTTCATGGAATATTGTACTGGGAACCGGCAAAGTGTCTTACCCCCTTACCTGGTGTATATATTAGTGGCAGGCCATTCCTCAATCCTGATGTCCATGTCTGAAGGCAGCGGCGGCTGGGCTTGGTGTTCAGCGGACAGGTAGTAGGCCACAGTGACGTCCCTGGACAAGACCGAGCGGCTCTCGTCCGTCCGGATAACCGTCAGAATGGGGATGGTCATACCCAGATAGCCTCCTGAGGACAGGACAAGTGCTTGGCTGTAATCTCACACGGTTAACACGGGGGGGTTCGTCCCACCCACCTGAGGAGTTCTGGTGCCAGGGACCGCTGTGGGGGGCGGTTCTTCCCACTCACCTGAGGAGTTCTGGTGCCAGGGACCGCTGTGGGGGGGGGTTCTTCCCACTCACCTGAGGAGTTCTGGTGCCAGGGACCGCTGTGGGGGGGGTTCTTCCCACTCACCTGAGGAGTTCTGGTGCCAGGGACCGCTGTGGGGGGTGTTCTTCCCACTCACCTGAGGAGTTCTGGTGCCAGGGACCGCTGTGGGGGGTGTTCTTCCCACTCACCTGAGGAGTTCTGGTGCCAGGGACCGCTGTGGGGGGGGTTCTTCCCACTCACCTGAGGAGTTCTGGTGCCAGGGACCGCTGTGGGGGGGGGGGTGGTTCTTCCCACTCACCTGAGGAGTTCTGCTGGCAGATGTACTTCATGAGTCTCATGAAGCCGTAGCAGATGCTTTGTTCGTAGGTGTCCTCGCGGACCGTGATGCACGCCCAGTAGGCCTTCTCATAGTGGCGCTTCTCGTACAGCACATCTCCACACTGTGGACGCACAGGCAAGGCAAAGACATTTCAACGTCATGGTCTTTTTAGGAGAGTGTTTTCCTGGATCTTGTCAATAGTGTCTGGGGGGGAGGAGCAGTGTAGCTGCAGCTCCGCCTCGACTAGAATGTCGCTTGGAGGCAATACGAGATTGGAGGTGTCAGACTAGCAGTGGCTAATGGCTACCGTATTGTAACCAGTAACCAGCTGGTTACCGTCGGCTACCGTCCTTACCGTTCATTCTGTGTTATCTGTCATCTAAATATCACGTTTTAAAGAAATATTTCCAGACGAATGGTCTTTCACCTTTTGAAGGTACATTTAAGCTAATGTTACACTCTAAGGTAGGTGTGTGTCCGTGTCCTCTGCTTTCTTAAATACATGGGATTTATTGTTTTTTAGTTTACTGGTATGGACTAGTACATTTCTGGTATGTGACATCCCTACTCCTTAGCGTTGTATAACAGATTTGATTCAGCATAGCACACAACCCTAGTGCTTTCAGGCCAATTAGACCATTGTATTTATACTATCCCAAGTGACTAACACTAAGTAGCTTACTGACTTGGCTGCGGGAACTGCCTCTTCACCTGTCCAAGGTAACATTGCAAGCCCTGTCACATGCTGCCATTCATGATGTAAACACAGTCTTCAAATCAACAAGAATGTCAAGCCTGTCGGCAGGCGCCAACCAGGATGGGCCGTAAAACCCCTAATATGTATAATCCTCTCAACAATGCTGTCCTACTAGTCACAGCCTCGCTTTTATCACCGGCAGACGTGGGTGAGCAACTGGCGGCATTATTGTTCACCCACATCCTGAAGACTCAACTCTATTTATGGCTTTACTGTGAAAATTGGAGCGTGCACGCGTGTTGGCGGCCCTTTACTGTGAAAGGTGGAGCGTGCACGCATGTTGTCGGCCCTTTGCTGTGATAGGTGGAGTGTGCACGTGTGTTGTCGGTCTTATGAGGATCATCCTATCACTTTAACCAGCAGGGGTACAGTCACCTACCAAGTCCTAAGACTTCAAACATTTCAGGATGCAAAGAATACCCAGAAATAACCCATTTCAGGGATCTTTTTAATAATAATAATGCTTTTATAGTTAAATAGAAGCTAGCAGAAACGTTAATCCAAACCACTCATTGTGCATGTGGTAATGTCAGAGTAGAGACGTGCCGGTTGGCGAGGGACTGACTTGCCTTCTCCTTCCGCGTGATGAGGGTGAAGGGAACAGGCTCTCGGTGGTGACGACCTTCATTATTGCTGGTGATCTGATGAATGGGTTCAGCCATGTCTGTTGGGGAAACAACCACCAGGTTTTCAAGCATTAGCAAACTGCACCAAGAACGCTTCAAATCAAAGTAACTCAGTGTATTGGTCATTTAAACCATTGGTTAGGTATTGAAAGGAGTCATCTAACTGGACCCTCACAGTGAAATAATCATCCGCTATTTTTCCTCCAAAGGTTTTTCTTATTTAAATCATGACGTCTAAGTTGCCTCCTGCAGTCTAAGGAATCTATGGTGTGCAGTCTGTTAGCACGATGGTCTGGTGCCAAAACAGGCAGCCAGGACACAGTCCCAGTGTGCCGCAGAGTGTGACGTCTGTGCCCGGGCCTGGCACCACACTCTGCCACTATAAGACAGGAAATGACTGTACAGCAGCACCTCTCATCCTCACGGCACGCAAGAAACTTCACCTTGTTAATGATGAGAACACTTCCTGTTTTGTTGCTTCTGTGTACTGTGCAAAAGACTTAAGCCAAAGTTTGTCATTTATTGGATTGTGTTTATTTGTAAAGAATTGTCTATACATCTATCTTTATTTATACATCCTTTTTTCATTAAAACATACCATCCAAATAAATGACTTAATTTGGACTTCCAGGTGCCTGACTTTTGCAGAGTACCGAATGTTAATCTGATGTGCTTGAGAACTGGGCCAAAACAAAAGCTGTCAGTGTTATAGATCATTTTTGTGCAACAAAGCAGGTCCTTTGGTTGTCTCTTCATTGGACCAACCCCATGGGCCAATTGCATTGGTTGTCCAGTTATTGAGGGAAGCTTCTGAGCAGAACTGTCCAGGCTTGTGCACATGCATTACTATAATGAATGAAACGCTGTGTAGCCTGTGGTACCTAAGTCTCTAATGAGAATAATTGCAGCGGGTATGATTGAGGTAAATTGCTTTGTATGGAAAGGGAATGAGGTCCGTATGCTGTTGGAACATTGATGCGAAACGGAAGGACACAGGCTTTATCTGGGGATTCGCGCGATTGCTAAATGTCCTGACAAATTATCCTCAAGAGGCTGTTTCCGAACTCGTTTTCCCAGTTGAGTGGCGCTAATCACTTGTTCGGATTGGAATGTCAGCCTGGAAATAATGGCTCCAGAGGAAGCCGAATCTGCATGGCCATTGTTACTGTGAAACTGATTACCGTTAATGGGGTCTAAAGTTTGGTTTTCAACAGCTCTCTTTGGTGAAGGTGCAATTGAGACCTGTATATGCTAATGCCGAGGCCATTTTGATGCGTATTTACAGCAGGTAATGTCACCATGAGCCTAATTGAATACAGACCATGGTGAAAGTCTAGTCGTTTTCATTGTTTCACTTTTCTCATGAGAACATTTGGCTCATTCCTTTACATTTTCAGGAATCATTCATACAGGATTTCTAGAAAAGAAAAACTGTTTTTGCAATGTTATACTTAAAATAATAAATCATGTTATTAATAATAATAAATTGTTGTAATTATTAATAATAATACATTGTTGTTATTATTTATTATTATTATTATTGTTTTCGTTAGTCAGGCTTAGATATTTTGCCTGGAATCTGGGGGTGTATATTACTGAACTCGGAACATAACTGAAAAAGTCCTGCTTACAAATGTCAACCGATTCTCACACACACACAACTTGGTCCACAGAAGCACACTCAACAATTCCAACACGAAAGTGTTGACAAACAAACCCCGTTGCATTTACATAAATTCTATTTTAGGAATTGGTGTTTATTTGGGGATAGTGACTTACATTTGTGATAATATTTTTTACATTTCCAACTATGTGTTTGTGAGTTAAATGCTTTCTATATAAAAATCTTGGCTTTCAGTCATGGATTCTCTGTGTGTATTTACAGATCACGAATCACGGTTTACATGTGAGGATTGTATGTTGTGTATTTACAAATTGTGGCTCACATTTGTGAGTTGTGTGCATTTGGCAGAATTCTATCTCCATACACCGGTACCATTCACACTTCAGAGGCTTGACAGGGACATCTGCTTAGACAGCCCTTTCTGGGCAGACCTTCTCAGCGCTGGAACGTTGCTCCTGGCTGCCTGTTTCACGCTCAGACTGCATTCCAGAGGCCCTGGAAGTAGGTCAGGCCTCAGTTTCCACTCTGCCCAAGGCAGAGGCGTTCTGGGTACAAATCTGGTTGCTGTTCAATCAGCAGGGCTGCCTGACAGCGTGCAACTGGAGACCTTTCGCTTGTTGGGCTGCATGTTCAGTTGGTGTTTTGGCGATACTGGGAACTGGTTCATTAGGTGTCCTCTCACATGATCCCTAGGGACTTCATATTTACATTGAATTTTCAGAGTGGGTGAATTGAAAATAAACCGTTTAACCTGGGTTTTAAAAAAATCAGCCAATGCTATACTTGATGTAATTTCTGGGCTGTATATCTTTCCAAACTACAGGGTAGAAAAGGTGAGGCTATTTACAGGGCCTGAAACACTGCCTTGAATGTTTAACCTTTTGGGTGTTTTATTTTTTTAATACTTTCAGGTAACTACTTAGTACAGGCACTTTGTCCAAAATCTCTTAAGTACCAGATTAATTTAAAAAACTTTTTTTTTTTTTTTGCCTTTATCTTAAGTTACATTTTCAAATGTTTTAAATGCAATAGAGCTTATTAGTGTTTGCTATAATCTACAGCTGCCTAGAAACCATGATTCTAGGGTGCCAGACGGAGCAACATGTGCCATAATGAGCTGACCTGATACGGAGAGCAAGGCAGACCTTGAGTTGTTGATCTTTGAAAATAGTTAAGCAGCCTCTCCAGGCTCCTGAAAGAAAGATTTTATGATTGTAACTTTTTTTTTTTTTTTATCTGGTAAAATACAGCAGTTCTGTGTAATACTTGGCGTACCAGTGGTTTTGTTTTTTATACATCTCACCTGTGGATTTTGAGGTCTAAGTCTCAAGTGTAGTTTAGTAGGTAGACTTTTTTGTTTATGGAAGGATTCCGTTCAGTCTAATAGTGGCCTGTTCATGTCACAAACCTCAACCCATTGGGGAATATTTTACACGAGAGAATTACACAGTTCAAAGTGTTCTGACCCGGTTGTAGATGAGTAACCAATAAACCAGCCACAATATTGACACGATAGATGCAGACTGCGCAGAATGCACACTGGCGACGGGAATTGCATTGGGGAGTAGGCTACGACACACGACAGCGGTTTTCCCGGTGGACAATTGCTTTAATAAAGTTTACTGTTAAAGAATCATATTTATGGGTGACAGTCTAGTTTCATTAATGCGTCGGGTATTGCTGTCGTGTTAAGCATCATTACTAACTGTTATTGGCAACGTTTGGAAAGTCAATTCTCTTATTGGGACAACAGACTTCGATCTAACTAAATGATTAGCCTACCGGTGCTACAAACTAAAATGGTCAACCTCATTTTTTCAAGGATCTATTGTTTTAACCACTATATGCTACGTCTATAAACCTACAGTTTATTGGTAATTGGGGACAAATGCATACCTGTCTGATTAAATGAACCATGCTGGCTGTAGCCATTGTTTAGAGACATCCCTAAATATACTACTTCTACAATATCTGTTTAATTCTGGAGTGGAATATTAGCAGGTTTGTTGCGAGCACAGACAGAAATTCAGCGTCTAACCAAACGAACTTTCACGGACCCCTGACCTCTTGTATGAACAGCAGTGATCCTCCGGCTTAAAAACATGAACATGGAATTCCGTGCTCTTCATCTCGTGTAGTTGCCATCAGGCCGTTCTTCCATTTGGCTATGTTAGGCAAACAAGAGTTAATTTGCATGTTATGTTAAACATGGTTATTGAGATCATTTGTAATTATGAGAGGCATATTGTCGTAGTAGACCTCTGTAGGATCCCTGTTTGTTCGTCACATCAGCCATACCATTGAAAGCTCCGGACCCGCTTGCCACAAAAGGATCATGGGTATAAAACGTGTATATATGTGAAGCTGGTATTAAGGGAAATCGCGTGTCACGTTAACGCTACGATATTTTAAAGGCGTTGACTTGTAACTTCTATTTTCCAATGTGTAAATTAACCGTTTTCCCTTATTTTTGCCTTCCTCTGAGTATTTTGACTTTAGGTAGATTTTGTGTATTCCGTACCTAAACGTTGTCAAACCAGCACCAGCATCAACTTTACCAAGTAACAATCTGAGTTATGCGTTTGCATTAATTGCACATCCATACATTCCACTTGTACATACATATACTAAATGTGTACACTTTCTGCCACTGTAGGCCTAGTTGTTTAATGACAACGTTTAATCTCATCTATTAACGATTAATGTGTAAAAATACTTTCTGAGTACGCACAGTACTCTACGGGTCCAACTTAACCCACGGAGGGCAGGTTTTCAACTCTATCCTTTTTCTAGGATTGACGAATTAAGGTCACTGATGAGTTACTAACTCTGATGGGTTTTAATTGGATACATGGAAATGTGGAACTCAATTCAGTGACACCCTTGAAACTTTGTTTTTTACGTGGCAGTACATCCATTAGTCACAGCATGTGACTTGCTATAGTACAATATTTTAAACTTACATTTTACCTAGCCACATTTTAGGTCGCTGTATGTAACTGACTGTGCACGGTCTAATTCCGCTCTGTACCCGGTTTCATGGCTGGTACACTGCTATTTAGCAATATCATTACAGTCTTTTTAAAACAAGTACACTGTACATTATTGACGTGAGCAAATTATTGACATATTGTAAACCGTGGACGCAGAATTGTTTGGCGGATCCGCGCTCCGTCGCAAAAACAGGTCAATCGAAAATGAAAAGAAAAACATTTCGATCGATTGTCACGATATAGTGTCAACCTTTCAGTTGAGACTATCCACACAGCGTTATCAGTAGTGAATCTGCACGTACAAACCACGTACCACTTCCTCCATTCGCCACTGTAGTTACAGTACATGGTGTGCTTTTACCTCTGGGCACTTCCACTTGGTGTCCTCGCGCCGCGTCCTGCCAGTAGCGTAGCAATCGGTCTTGCTGCTCGTCGTCCTCCGTCATCTGACCCTCCTCTTCCATACATCCAGTATCCGAATCTGACAGCTGGTCCTCCGTAAAAGATTCCAGGTCTTCTAGCGTTATCCGCCCGTACGTGGATTCGCCGTCGCCCCCACCGATTCCGTCAAGTCCACCACCTCCATTCATACGACAGTTAGATCTCTCCATTCTGCGCTCTGGGAAATGTGTATGACTGAACGACTTTCAGATGCGCTCTGTTGCGTCTAAAGAAAGATAGAAATAAATAGGAGAGTGGTTCAGTAGGAGCGTGTTTTTATCTGAAGTCAGAATTAGGAAAACTTCAAGGCCATTATTGCTCCAATTCCGACCGATTCATTTAGCCCTGATGTTATCTGTGGATTCAATTCACAGAAACCAAATCAAAACTATTTTAATCAAGTTCAGTGGTCAGAGAGTGCAAAAACATACCCAAGCTTTCCATAGACTGTTCAACTTGTTTATATGAGACGATAAACCCCACGTAACACATGGCTCCTCCCATTGTATGACGAATTTAGGGGATTTGATTATCTTGCCGGAGCTTCCATTATAAAGCTGTTCCCATTGGGTAAAAAGTGAGTGCGGGCGGTGCCGCTTCCCGTGCCGCTTCCTGGGAATGAGTCAGATGCCGGGTTCAAAGCCCACGGGGATGTAGGTTCAAAACGAAGTCACGTAATTAAACACTTGAATTGATCGGTATTTTCATACGGAAAAGTGATAATACGCTTTATCTACAACTACAATTCAGCAATTTTGAAAATGCGACTCTTTCTGCACCCTGTTGAGAATATGACTGAGCGCGTGTGACTGTTCGATTTGAATGCGTTACTCCTCACCGGTTTTGCCCGTTAACATCTCCGACCAGTTCACTGCGGCTAAAGGGAGACATTTATTTGCATAAACAATTTTTTGCCAGAATTAAGAAGCTATTGTTTTTATATTTATCAGGTTTGAATAGACTTTACTTTTGTAAATGTTATTTTTCACATAAATCCAATTTGGATGGTGTCCATATATTCAGTATCCTGGGAAAGTGTTTTTCTGCGAAGTCCCCAATATGTAAAATGTAATAGATTTTCCATCTCATGAGGACCTGTTTTACATAAAATACTATTTTGTTTCTTTTCATGTTGTTGTTAATAGTGCAATAATATGCTCGTTTTCCACAGTGTTGCCAATATTATTGAAATATCTGGGTTACTGTTTGATAGAGGCAGGCTGGTTGTGTAATGTTTATCTTTCTTCCCCCCAGTCCATTACAAAGGGGCGATGGGGAAAGGTCAAGGTTATTATAATGGAATGGTACATGCAGATCGCAAGCATCACTCTCCAATGCCAGTATATAACATGGTTTACTTCACAGAGGAGAACAGTGAGTGTTTTATTTTGCACATGACGTACAGGCTTTCATCTGTGCCTCTTTTCCCGGAGGACGTGGGAAATGCCGGATTTGCCCCAGCCACGGCTTTCCTCGCCGCCATGCTGCCCGTTCACCCAGGCACGTAGGGAGGACGGGATTATATAATCCAGTGCCATGTAGTGGGCTGCCTGGGGCTCACTGACCAGGCCCAAAGCCCGCAGACATTGGTGGAGTCCACCTGTCAGTGGTGTCGGTGTAGCACGGTAGAGGCCTGGTTCTGTTCACCGGTGCCTGGACATCCCCAGGTTTTGTCTTCTTTGTTTCACGTTTGGTTTATCCTGGATTAAAGACACACTGACATTCATTTGTCTTTTGTGTCAACCCGCTTATCAGTCTCTGCCGTTGTCTAGGTTCAACTTGGCCCCAAATAGGGTGGGATCCCCAAAACAGTGGCTTTTATTGTTAGCTGAAGCCCGTTGAACCCCCCACCCGACTGCTCTTCCCCGAATCCATGATGACGTCACCGGGTGATGACGCTCTTCAGATCCTGTGCATTGGCATCCATTGTGGACATGCGGGAGAATGAGTAGGCAGTCTGGCACCTCTCTATATTAATAACTACAAAATAGAAACCGGCATCTGGATTGGCCCGCCCCTCATTACATATCACACCCGTTCAGCCAATGGGACGAGGGCTCTCACTGAGCATGCTCGGCTTTGTCGGTGGCGGTGCTCTGAAGGCATGAGTTCAACATGGGTACTGGTGGGTGTCTGAGATGGGAGTCATTGGAAAGCTACTCGTTAAGCTGTAAGAGTTATATAAACTTCTATGAGGATGACTTAAATATATACTTTTCAGAAAACTTCTCAGAAAAAATACAGAGACTTAGTCCAGTACAGAGACTTAGTCCAGTACAGAGACTTAGTCCAGTACAGAGACTTAGTCCAGTACAGAGACTTAGTCCAGTACAGAGACCTAGTCCAGTACAGAGACCTAGTCCAAGTGTTATTTGTCTTTTTATCCCCCTTGTCAGACTTTTCGGATATGATGCTTGTTGATACTTATTTCCTCACTTGTTTTTATAGTCAGTTTTATACGCATCCCTGCATTAATAAATAATTTAGTAGTCTCCATAATTTAGTTCATCTTGCTTTAGATTTCTAATTATTTAGCCATAATGAATTTGTTCTCTAATGTCATGATACATATTGAGAAACATTTGGTGGTACCAGTAGTTCATGAGGATGTATTATCTGTTCAGTAAAATTTTTCTCTGAGTAATTGTATTATTTATAAATTCAGTCATTTCAGAATTTCCTCACTCAAAACCTTCCCTTTGAACTGTTATGGAAAGGAAAGGAAAGAAAAAGGTGCAGTGGTCCCTACATTTTTTTCCACAGCTATAAGATTGATATGTGCTGTACACAGAGAGCTTAGTTTTTCGGTCATTTATAATCTAAACTGCTAATCATTTTGTTGTACTGATCTTACCAGGCGTAAAAATTGTAAAACTGTGTCAAAATTGGGTAGCGCCATTTTCCTCTTAAACCGAAAAGTGGATTCTCCGCTCCAACACATCAAAACGATATTGTCCAGACAGCCTGAATGTCATCTGCCCACTTGACCCCCCCCCCCCCCCCCCCCCCAAAAGAACTTTTAAATGAGTATATATTTTGCGTCACCTCTGTTTAGGTGAATACTGGACACTGACAGTCTTGACTAGAACTCCCCACCCACCCACCCATCCACTCACCCGTATTGTCAGTTCCCCTGTAATCCCCGTACTAATCCAATTTGATACTGACCTCTGCAACCCAATGAACCTTGGCCGGTTGCTGAGCTCTTTATTCGCTCACTGTTAGACCACAAATTTGGCCATCTGTCCAGCAGTCACGCACTGTATTCTGTCGAACCCTGTGGTTTGGAGACCAGTTGTAGATGTTTATTGGATATGCTACGAAGTAGAAACTGTCTTGGCATGGTTTCGGAGACACTTTCTCATCCTAAAGCCAGTCTGTTAATTTATTCCACCTTTCAAGTCTGCCTGTCTTTACCAAGGCTTCTTACATGCGTTGCCATAGCAAACATCGAGCCCCTGCCCTCTTGTGTCCAACGTCCAACCTAAACGAGGCTCGTTGGAAGACAAAGCCTCCAGTGTGTTACCCAGGCCGACTGAGCAGATGGCCACGGAGACCCGACACCTGGGATCCTTCTGCAGATCGAAGGACACACCCGTTTTCATAGCTCTGTTGAAAGAGGATTTTGGGTGGAGATGGTGGCTCTTTCTGTGTCCTCACTAGTGTGAGGTATGCTTTGCTATGAACTTATTTCAGGACAGGAAGTGAGGAAGACAGGAAGTGAGGAAGACAGGAAGTGAGGAAGACAGGATGTCTGATTCATGAAGGATATTGGCCACAACTGTTTCATATTGTGGGCCCCAGTCTATTTAGAATATTCACAGGAACGTTTGTCCTGGCAAATGCTGATCTTCACAGAGCCCAGAGCTTAATTGGAGGTCCACAGCTCCATTAGATGCCATCACTAATAACTCCTCTTCCATCATTCGTTTGTTAAATCATGATTTCCCACCGAGAAAAATGTTTGCCTGTTGTCTAATCGACTGTGCCTGTTGTCTAATCGACTGTGCCTGTTGTCTAATCGACTGTGCCTGTTGTCTAATCGACTGTGCCTGTTGTCTAATCTATGTTCAGTTTTGGTTGAAACTGAACGCCGAAGAGACGTCAAACTCAGTTGCGATAGTTGCAAAGAAATCCCTGGTATGTCACGCTGAATCCGCTTTTTAGCCAAGGTTCTACGCAATACTTCATACTTTCATTAAACCTGTCAAAATAGTCTCCAGCTGTGCTTGTTAATATGAGGCCTTTTCTTATACCCTCTAAGTCCACTCATTGTTTGTCGGCCATTGTTGTTTCAGGTACTGGAGCGGTTCACGGGGCGTCTGATCCAGAACCGGGCCATGTCTCACCGTGACCTGCGCTCCCTTACCAAGTACCAGCTCATTCTGGCCAGGGAACAGTTCCGCAAGAATCCACCGGGCCACATCATGGTATAGTAGAGACAGACATCACGGTATAGGAGATGGGGGTGCATATTGGCGATACGAATTCAGCTCCGGAAAAAAATAAGAGATCACTGCACCCTTTCCTTTCCAAAAAAGTTTTAAAAAAATGTTTTTTTGTGAGGAACAGAAGGGTAAGAATTAAGAGACCACTGCATATTGAACGCTTCTGTTCTTCAGACAAAACGTTCGTTTTCAACTTTTTTAGAAAGGAAAGAAAAAGGTGCAGTGATCTCTTAATGTTTTTCTGGAGCTGTAAATCATGATACCCATGTTACAATTCAATTCATCCCGATTCATCACAACTGAATCACGATACTAACTGAAGTGCTAAAGAAATCCTCTAATAATATTAGGCTATCTACTTGAAAGTACAATATTTAGCTAATCCCCATGAGGAACTCCTTATAAAAAAAGAACCAGTCAATTTGAAATGATCATGTGACAACATCGCGTTGTATTGGAGACTGTCCAGATTGGAAGTTCTCATGCGAAAATGAACTAAAACGTTGAAATTATTCAGACACTTTATTCAAATCTCAGCATTCTGGCACCTGTAGGTGTGTCAACAGGACACGGCTATGACAGAAGGAAAGGTTGTCAGAACCATCTGGCCTTCTCAGGACGGCCATATACCCAGTACCATTCCGTTATCAGTCGGTCAGTGTTATCAGCCCGGAGGGGAACAGCTAATCGGGGTGGTAATCAAGGCCCTTCTCAGGTTGGAGTGAGCGGTGGACAGCCCCTGATGGAGAATGTCCGGCCATCTGTTCGTGACCTCAAGCTGGAGCGAACTTGGGTTCTGCAGCAGGACAATGATCCGAAACACACCAGCAAGTCCACCTCTGAATGGCTGAAGAAAAAGTAAATGAAGATTGGCCTATTCAAAGTCCTGACCTGAATCCCATTGAGAGGCTGTGGCATGACCTTAAAAAGGCAGTTCATGCTCAAGAACCCTTCAATGTGGCTGAATTACAACAATTCTGCAAAGATGAGTGGGACAAAAGTCCCCCACAGCGCTGTAAAAGACTCATTGCAAGACTCATCGCAAACGCTTGATTGCAGTTGTTTCTGCTAATGGCGGCGCAACCAGTTATTAGGTTGTAGGGGGCAATCGCTTTTTCACACAGGGACATGTGGGTCTGGATTATGTTTTCCCTTAATAATAACAACCCTAATTTCAAAACTGCATTTTGTGTTTACTTGTGTTATGGTTGACTAATATTTTGAATTTATTACTCTAAGTAAGTAATCAGGTAGGGGGCAAACACTTTGACAGCACTGTAGGTGGACATCCTCTGGGTGTTCTGTTTGAGTGTTATAGAACCCGTGCAAGACGTGGTCATTTGTCAGGTATTTTTTTGTTGTGACCCTTAACATCAGATGTATTGTAGAGATGTTAGCGTTCAGTCAACAGTCTCAATGGACCGGCTGCTGGCGCTTTATAGACTAGATCCGTTCTGTCAACAGTCTCAGTGGACCGGCTGCTGGCGCTCTATAGACTAGATCAGTTCTGTCAACAGTCTCAGTGGACCGGCTGCTGGCGCTCTATAGACTAGATCAGTTCTGTCAACAGTCTCAGTGGACCGGCTGCTGGCGCTCTATAGACTAGATCAGTTCTGTCAACAGTCTCAGTGGACCGGCTGCTGGCGCTGTATAGACGAGATCCACAGTTACATGCTGAGTGGCTGATGTGTCTCCGGCCGGAATGGAGAAAAACAGACCGCGAAACGGATCATTGGAGGACCCACCAGAAGACCGTATGAATCAACACTGACTCCATTTTTTTTGTAACAAGGAAAAGCAGATTCTCCCAGTGTCAAGATCTTTAAACAACCTGGGGGACTAAAGCAGCTTCCAGTTCCCTTCCCCCAAAACGTTCCCTTTGTACGACAGAGAAAGATTTGTGAGGAATTCAGATCAATTTGATAAGTGACACCCCTAACCTTTGAACAGCGGTGTACATTAAGCCCGTCTTGGTGTTGACAGGCTGCCCAGCTCGGCGCTCTAGAAGGGGACTTTGCCCTGTGTATCAGCCTGTATCACGGGTATGAGCTGCTCCTCCAGATGGGTCTACGCTCCCTCTTCCTGTTTGTCAGGGGCATCATGAACGGCGACAAAGGTACCTGTGAAGAAAAACACACTCATTTACATGCACGCACATGGTCCCGACCAGCCGTTTAGTGCCTGTTTGGCTGGTTTCTAATGTCAATGCTCTCTTGATGCCAATTCAGAGATGTCTCGGGCCAGGAACGAGCTACAGCGCAATGCCACCTTCATGAATCTGTACCTGGAGATGGAGACCACGTTTGAAAAACCCACAGGTAGGATTTGATTCCCGCTGGGGAGGCGTGTAGAAACTGCATGCCTGCATCTGTATGTAAGTTGCTTTGGATGACATGCTTCATGGCATTTATTATGAATATTAATTTTATTGTTGTTTTATTGACATTAACATTTTATATTGCAGCCCAGGTGAAGCTGTTACTTTTATTTATGGGTTATTAACTTAGAACTTATGTAGTAATAATGAACACTTTGAATGATTAGAAGGTGTTCAGTAATGGAGGAAAGTTCATGTTGGCTTGAGGTGCCTTGTGTGCAAAGACGAGTGGACATAACAGGCGCCAAAGCAAGCAGGAATGACAGAGTACAGAACAGGCCCTTTTTTCTCTACCTTGACAGAACTAAGACCTAATGATAAGACTTAATGGTTCCTCACAAAGGCCTTCTCGATTTGAGAACCTTCGATGGGTTCTGTGTGAGCTATGACAACAGTCAGAGAAAGACAATCCATTTGAGCCAATGAGAAAACAGTGAAAACAAAGAGAAACCCTGGATCACAGTGTATGAATTATCACATAGTGCCACATTCAGATGTGTTATGAATGGTAACAAGTTGTGGTCTGTTGCTGTTTCCCTGTTGATTATCCAAACCAAATGCTTTAGTATGTGAGACCACACACACACATATTATAATATTGATTATAATTTTGACATTACAAAACTTTTTTATTCTAACTGTATTGGTAACCAGTTTGGAATAGAAACAAGGCCGCTCTGGAGTGTGTGGTTTATTGCCCCCATCCAGTAGCTCTCAGCCGTGGTATATTGGCCACGTACCACACCCACTGTAACGCCCTGATTGGCCAGCTTGTCTTCATCTTCCAGGCCCCTCAGAGCCCTTCGTCTACAGCCACCCTAAGCTGCAGAAGCTGGAGGAGGTGGTGGTGGGACACTTCACAACCTGGTCGGAGAACGCCGGCTCAGGTACACAGCCAGTCCCCTTGGGATGTTGGGAAGTTTAACAGGAGCCGATTCAAAGCCTGCCTGAGGGAATGTTACGCTGGAGTTCAGTGAACGTGTCCCAGGCTGTTACTTAGTATTCAGACACTGAGTCAGATGGCAAACTTCTGCCTTGTGTGCACTGTGCTCTGATACGTTTATTTAAATATATTGTTAAGTAACGATTTGATATCTTTCTCTCTCCGGTCTGATTGGTGAAGGTCCTGGGCCCCAGGAAGTGAGCACGCGTGTGATGATATTTTCGTCTTTCCGGGAGAGCGTGCAGGAGATCGCCGCCATGTTGAATCGCCACCTGCCCCTGATAAAGGTCATGACCTTCATGGGTCAGGCTTCGGCAGGGAAAGGGGTCAAAGGGTTTACCCAGAAGGAGCAGCTTGAGGTAAATGGTTGTGTCACGCGGCACCATGTTTGGTTCATGGATCCAGGAAGACTAGAGCCCCACACCACGCAAATAACATTTAGTAGGTACACCTGTTTGAATGGAGAAGATGAGGTCATAACATTGGAAGGAAACACTGGGACAAGGCAAAGGGTTGATGTCCTGGGACTTGTTCCAAAACGGCAGCAAATTAATGTAAATGAGTGTAATGGCTAATTTGTTAGCTTAGGCCCTCGGCTACATGTAGGGGCTCCTTTTAACTCCAGCTGAGTTAACAAATCAATTTTCATGCTGCCGCTTGTCACCCAGAATATATGGGGAGGGGGGGGTTGCTTCTCCTTTCGTAACGGTGGTTCCTCTTCAGACATAAAACGCATTGTTCCTACATCATTTGGTCATTCTGCTTGTGCGTTGTCGTCTAGCGGTTAGTTCAGTGGTCTGTTCTCTTCATCTCCGACTGCTTTGTGGCCCCTGAGGAGAGCGGCCCTGTGCCAAATCGCACCCTTTTTTCCTTTGTAGTGCGCCGTTTTCCTCTGAGCCTTGTAGCTGTGGTGCATTTGGAAGTTTTCAGGGTGGCATTTGGGAGGCAGGCGTGGCGTGACAGAGGGCGGGAGCGCAGCAGCGACAGCCCAGAGTTCAGGAGAGCTTCTGCTGCTTCATCAGGGAACATTTCCCTCTGACAAATCCATCCTGAAATGTGCTAAATTGAATTACCAACCGAATGCTTGAATCCTGACTTTTTTTCATCAGATTTGTTCCCCTCAGTGTAATTCCTGTGTCAGTCCTTTTTCTTCTCCAAATATGGTCGTTCTGAAATCGTGGCCCGGTCGCGGAACTGAAACCCCGACCCCAAAGTTGCCTTAATGCTCGGAGACGTTGAACTGAAACACCAATGCAATTTCTGTGACCCAGGTGGTGCGGAGATTTCGGGAGGGCGGCTTCAACACGCTGGTGTCCACGTGCGTGGGCGAGGAAGGGCTGGACATCGGCGAGGTGGACCTCATCGTGTGCTTCGACGCCCAGAAGAGCCCGATCCGCCTTGTCCAGCGCATGGGTCGCACCGGACGGAAACGCCGAGGCCGGATAGTGGTCATCTTAGCCGAGGGCCGCGAGGAGCGGGTGAGCGCCCACCTTGGGATGTACAAAAACACAGCATGCAGCATGTCATGTTTACAATTGAATTCCACTAAAGTTCCCCCCAGTCTTGTGTTCATCTGCTTCCCAGGTACGAGGGCATCTCTGTATCCTCTGTTATGCTAATATGAAACGTAATACGCCTTGGCTCCATAACCCCGGTAAAAGATACGATAAGTGTCTAAACACAGACGCTTTCCCTGTTTTCTCAATTCCGAACGGCGAACAGGCAAACCCCTTCTGTCCCGCTCGACATTTGGACGATGAACGAAAGGCACCCTCTCAAGCGTCCTGCCTTGTCAGCCATCTTAGTTTATTCGTTTTCTCTCCCATTCAGACGTACAACCAGAGCCAGAGCAACAAGCGCAGCGTCCACCGGTCCATCGTGGGCAACAGCCACAGCTTCCAGATGTACCCCCACAGCCCTCGCATGCTCCCCGACCAGATTCGTCCTGCCCTGCACAGGATGCACATAACCTGCGGCCGGTACGCCCCCCAGGAGAGCGGTGGGCAGCGTTCCAGGGTGGGGCGCAGGTCCCATTCGTCGGAGAGCCGAGGTGAGAGAAACTCAGAGGGGGGGGCGGGGGGCTCTGGGTCACGCCTGCGGCTTAAGACGGTTCAGAACCCACAGTCTCATGGAAAAGGCACAGGTCTTGTAATCAGGTGGTTATTGCGAGCAGAGACATTTTTGGATCTGAACATTGTTCTTTTATTGGTGCATTGGTTCGGCGCAGCGTCGTAGGTTCTCGCCCCGGTCCGGCGTGTGACGCCGGCGTCTCCGTTGTGTTTCACAGGGAGAGTCGACGAGAGTGTGAAAGACGACGGCTTCCTCAGTCCGTCTGAGCATGCTCACTGGGAGGCCACCATGAAGCTGGCGGAGGATGAGCCCCAGCCCACTTTGAGACGCTCCCGCTTCCTCTCACTGCAGGACGACTCGCCCTCTCCGGTGGGTCATGGGTTCGGTTCCCCCAGGGACCACATTCACACAATGTATGTGGTCCGTCTACTGAACATGACTTTAGCTGATAATGACGTCTGTGTCTGTGGCTGTGTGTGTGTGTCTGTGGCTGTGTGTGTGTCTGTGGCTGTGTGTGTGGCTGTGTGCGTGTGTCTGTGGCTGTGCGTGTGTCTGTGTGCGTGTGTCTGTGGCTGTGTGTGTCTGTGGCTGTCTGTGCGGCTGTCTGTAGGAGGAGCCGCTCTCCGTGGGGCCCACCAGGGAGCTGTCTCTCTGGGAGTGGAGACACTGGCAGAACCAGCCTTTCCCCACTCACAGGGTGGACCACTCCCTCCGCTGCCACCACTTCACCCAGGTCATGGAGCTCATCGATGGGATGTGCCAGGAGGAGGTGAGGGGGTGGTCATCCATCCATATTATATTTATATAGTAACCAGCCAGAAACCCACGGCCATCTTTCCACTGTTTGCCCTGCCGTCCTTTTCCATATATCATTTTTTACTTTGTTTGTAACATATGATGTGATACGATTTATTAACATAAAAGCTGTAATGAGATCAGATATTTAATCAACGAGAAATTCAAAAGAACCTTTTACCACAGATCTCCTGCTGCTCTGCCTCTGGGCTTCCCATGTCTGTGGGTGGTAAAATAACAGCCAGATGCATGAGATTCATACATCTGGTTCCTGGATTTATCTGTGGTTGTTCACGCTTGAACAAAGAGAGATGGTGGGGGAAGGTAGACAAATGGTTTTGGTGAAGGAGCTGCTGGTCGGATTTGAGCCCATTTCGTAGCAGGACACATGCATTGGAGGTTGAGGCCCAGAGCGCTGGATGGCCAGAGAACACAGGAGGACGGTTTTCTTTGGATTGGGGGTTTGGGGAAATCGGCAGTGCTGCAACCAACTACGCGGTGGTTCCCAACCCCGGATAATAGGACCACCGAAGGTACCTGGTTATTCCGCAGGGGGGACGACAGACGATGGAGAACACCATAGACTTAAAATATCACTGAGGAGGTTACAACATTTAGCTGGAGGTACAGAAACTGCACAATCCTCAGGGGTTGTGATGAGTTCCAGAAGTATTCACACACCACCAACAGCTTGTGCACATTTTGTAGTAATACACTACATCTGGAACTAAAATAGATTTTATTAGATGTTTCTGGCAGTGATTTACGTAAAGAATTATTTTTTTATTTTTATGAAATACTAGTGAACAAGCTATTGATTGCGTATGCTTTCCTCCTCTTAACGTAGACACACACAGTCCATAGGCAGAAGAGCACCCAAGTACGTCTAGAAGTCAAGTAGAGAGCCACGAAAACGTCACAATCTCAGAATATATACATCTTCTTGAACGCCCCCATTGTAAAACATGGAGGTGGCAGAATCATCTTCTAGGGAGGGTTGCATGTTCATGTATATGGTGTTGGTCATGTAAGAGTCTCTTTAAACGTCCCACTGTAAAAGACACACAGCCCCCCTCTATAAACTGCCACTAACTGCACTACCTCCTGCGCGCTCATGTTCTGATGTCCCTATGGCAACACTGGTTAGATTAATGTCCCCTCAAGATACCTAGCTAGATTGTTTACCAAAGCGAGATACAATCCTACAGCACTCAAGACATCTGATCCAACGCAGCACATATGGTACGGAAACCGATGTTCTGATTAAAATTGTCGTTCTCGGTAAATGGTATCTGGGACATTCTACATTGTACAGCCACTGCTGATGGAAAGGCTCTGAAAATGGTCCAGGAGATTTGGCAGAAGAGTAGGGCGGATGGACGGCAAATCCATGTGCTTTACGGACTGGGTCGTTTTGGGTTAGATGTTGTCTTGTTCGGTTGCCATGACGAGCGTCTGTACTTGGACGAGGAGAGGGCTACATCACCTGTCATAGCAATTCCGGTCCTCGAATGAGAGGCGAAGGTCAATGTAACACTTTGGTCAAGCGACCTTGAGCGTGTGGATGATATATAGATGGTGAGGCGTACTGTGTATAGTGGAACACAGATAATCACGCGCAGATGATGTGGGGGCAGGGGGCCCCAAGGCTCAGCCGCGTCGGACCAGTAAACTACAGGTCATTTGTTCCAATCCCTGAGGAATAATGTTCTTTGGCGAGCGAGGCCTTTGGCTCCAAGGTCGATACTGAAAATGAGAATACATAAATGCTATGTAGATATCTGGTGTGACAGACGATGACCAATAGACAATAATACATATTATCTGTAGTTGCCAAGACCCGTTTGGGTCGATACCTGGCAGATTCCTCAGAGCGTTTCCTCCACAGGTTGACTAAACGTCGTGTCGGCAGGTTTCTCTTATTGGGCAGCGAATCATCACGGCGCTTTGGCCCATACAAATAAGCACCAGTACACGGTCGACCTTGAGCCCTTGTGACAATCTGGACCCCGAAACGGATCTATCTGGACGAGTCGGTTCAGAGTGGGACGCTGCCTTGCTGGTGGTCCTCTGGATCCACGACGTGTTGGTCTCAAGCCGCTACACAAATGTTGTATTTAGTCTGCATTTGACAGCCGTTTTAAGAGTTTTAAATGTGTTGCATGAAGGGAACATAGCTGGCGACGCCCTCACCCCCCCAAACACACATGCTCAGACACACACACACCTTTTTAGATTTTCTCATTAGACTAATCCACGCTTTGTTTTTCCCACAAACACTTTTAATTATTTTTTTTCAACCGGGCCTGTCATAGGACAATCTTGACCGCCCCATTTTGCTTAGCTCATTCTAGTCCAGCCTCCTTTGCCCTTCTATGGCAGCTGACTCACTGCTCATTCAGAGGGCCAATGACTATAACCCAGCTTAGCTACTTGGCCTAATTCGTGCTCCCCTGCCCTGCTCTGTTCCCCCTCCTGCCCTATCCTTTTAAAACCTATGATGGAGGGGGTGGCGAAACAAAAAAAACAACGTGAAAGGGATTTTTTTTATTTTTCATGAACCACCCATTTTATTTAAAGCCCTCTCTCCGTGAGCCATGCTGCGTTTTTCATTGTCCTCTCACCCCTCGTTCTATTTTTCCTTTATGATGGAGAGAGAGAAACAGACAGGCCGTCTCTCTTCTGCTTATGTAACCTTTCTCAGAACCATTACATAATCCCAGGAAACTGAAGTAGGCCAGGCCTGGGTGGCCTATATATGTGAGCAATAAAGCACGAGGGGGTGTGTGGTGAGAGATGTTCTTAGGCACGACACACCGCTGAGGGACTGCACACAGCGCTTAGCCGTGGTATATTGGCCACATATCACAAACACCTGAGATGCCTTATCTCTCTTATAGATTACTGACACAATTCGTGCAATAAAATGTGATGTGGGCTGACACCTGTTGTATACGATCTCATTTCCCACAGCTGTCAACCATTCAGCATTCAAACCCTCTAGTTTAGCTGTGTGTGTGTGTGTGTGTGTGTGTGTGTGTGTGTGTGTGTGTGTGTGTGTGTGTGTGTGTGTGTCAGCTCTCTGAGTTAATGTAATTAATGCCGGTTTAAATGGTCTTAGACACTTCTCATTTGTGTGGACAACTGTCACTGATTCTGTTTAAGGACATGGATAGAGAGAAGAGAGGATAGAGGGACTGACAATAAATAGAAAGAAAGGAGGAAGACGGGCGTTCATCTGTCTTCTCAGAAGTTTCCGGTCGTCTTTGCATTAGTCTTCATTAAGCTGTAACATGTATAAGGTGTCTGCCAGCAAATCAATTCAGGAGGTATGTAAGGATTTCCCTGTTTGATTCGTCTCCTTGGGCGGTGAGTGTATTTATGTGAATGTTTATCCAGGTTTATTGCAGGGCAGTAATATTTCCAGTCTCCACGGGAACAGTGGTGGTGTGTAATTGCTGTAACTCTGTTATTGCCACTTGTGTATCTCTATGTTGTTGTTGTTTTGTTGACATGTTATGTTTACACTGTGTAAACATTGTCAGCAGCAAGGTTACTCTGGGGGAACTAGAGCCCCGGTTTCCTGTTTTATTATAGACAAGTTCTGAGATGAAACACTGTTGTATTTGAGTACATACCTTCAGCCATGTGCTCTGTAGCGTGTCTGGATACTCTTGCCTTTATCGTTTTTTTTATTTAGGGTGGGGTAGTGGTTCTGGTGCAGACATTTGTTGGATTTCTGGACTTCTTTGAGACATTCAAAAGTATTTCTTTATAGTTTTGGGAGAACTGAACAATTCTGTTAGTGATGAGTATGTGGAACGGCTTGAGGAACTTTGGGTCCTTTAGGAAAAGGCCAAACATCGAGGGAGTGGAAAGTGGGTTGGCAGCTTTGGAGAAGTCACGGTTAGATGGCAGATATGGCAAGGTGCTGATGAGTCTAGGATCTGGGTGAACTGGGCTGCCTGCCTCTGGAGGACGTGCTCGTCTCGCTCACTGAACACATTCATCACTCTGCTCAAGCCATGTTCCTCTTCATGGTCATTCTGGCCACTGAAAACCTTCAGCTCTGTCATAAAGTTCTAGCCAAGACTTACTCGATTGTGGTTGTTTTGTTTTAATTATTTTCTATAGTAACAAGTGCTATAGAAGTTGAATAAATTATTATTATTATTGGACATTTTTGCATTTCAGGTAATCTTTCAGTGATTGTTTTAGGTTCCGCATATTCCGACATTTTTGGGATTTCGAAATCTATTGTATTATAACTAGTATTTAGATTTTGGTAAGACTAACCAGTGTCATATGCCACATCCTTACCCGCCTTACGCCACATCCATACCCGCCTTACGCCACATCCATACCCGCCATACGCCACATCCATACCCGCCTCACTGTAACAATCAATGTAGCTATTCACATCGGTTAGTTATCTGTCTAAACACTCACACACAGACACACCCAGATCTCTATCTGATCTGGATGATGGTTAGATAATAGCTTTATCAGGGAGACACGTTGATACAAAGGCAACGTCAAGGATAGATGGTAAGGAATAAGACATGATTGGGACCTTTAAACATCCAAAAGTGACAGGTTATCAGCTTTTAAATTGGAGGGCAAAGATGGCAAGGAAGGGGAATGCTAAATGTTTTAACAGGGGAGAGTGACAGACAGAGAGAAAGAAGCTAATGAACATTAAATACTCCTGTCTTTCTTCTTATCCATCTTCATGCAATTAGTTTGCCCTGTCTTTCTATTCCTTTTAATCTTTTATTCTTTCTGTCTCTCCATCTTTTTCTGTATTGCCTCATATATTTTCTATTAAAACCAGGGTTGTATTCATCAGGCACTCCACTGAAACACAAAGGTCCAAACAATGCAGGACCTAATGGAAAAAGTCCAATGAAAGACATTTGATTTCTGTTGCAAAACATTTCTGCTACAGGTTCTACAAATCAACTGGACCAAGCTCTGCCGTAGTCAAGGCCCCGATTCAACAGGAGATGATATACCATGGTAACAGTTTTAAGTGGATGCTGTAGTTTGTCTCTCGTTATGATGGCTAATTGAATGTTTGTCTGTTGTTAATTAGGTGACTCACCCCAGACAATGTGTTTGTGGGTGGGTGTCTGGGTGGGCATGTTTCACTTTTACTGCGGACGGAAGGTCTACAGAAGGTAAGTGAAACATGTAAAATGGATCACGTTAGTGTTAGGCATTAGGGCTAGATTAAGCGTGGCTATAAATGTTCCCGAGGTTAGGGTTGTTGTAGAGTGTTTTCCACCCTGTAAGATGAGATCATTGTGCATCTTGTTGGGGTGTGGCCAGACTCTGAACAATCCAGCAGCCTACCAGAATAGTCCTGGTTTCCCGTGGTGGGCGGGACTTTTCCCCTGTAGATCCAGAAGGACGCCGGTTCCAGTTCCAACCTTCTGCTTGGTCGGCGCGTGGCATGTTCAGCGGGCGGAGTCTGTGTTGGCGGGATGAATCCGCTGCCCGTTCGGAACGCCGGAGCCCCCCTCTGTTCTGCGTGGGAAGATAACGTTGCTTGGCTGTCTAAACCTCTGACACTTTCTCAATGCTTTTCGCAGATTTGTTTTCCATTTCCCGGGAGATTCGGAACCTTTTAAATCTTTGCAAGGGGCCACTACTCTCAAAACCTTCTGGCTTCATGGCCGCAAGCCGGGAAGAAAAGTCAATCATATCAAGACTGTTTAGAAACGCCAGCGACTCGGAATGGATTTCCAAGAAAGCTGTGTTTTGTTAAAAGTGTACACTTCATTGCAGATTGCTTTATTCATCAGTGTAAATGTGGGGCTTATCGGGTTTTCACCTGGGGCCAGCGGTCGCCTGTGACACACAGAACTGCACATTTCCTGTCTTCCACTTTTAGCCCGGACCATTTCAGAAAGTCATCTGTGCCAGAGTGCATGTTTTTGATAACAAGCTCCTCTTTGGAGCCAATCTGAAAGCCATCTAGGCCGGACCGTTTCAGAAAGTCATCTGTGCCGGAGTGCATGTTTTTGATAACGGGCTCCTCTTCTCGGGCAATCGGAGCGTCATCAGCGTGCTCCCCGTGGTGGTGCTGGTGACCCACGTGGGTTTGGGGCAGACGGGTGCTGCCAAATACACAGGCTGTTATTGATCCCTGCATCTAGCCAAGTAGGCGCTGGTTCTTGGAGGACATTAGAACACAGAAAGGCCCTGAAGTATTGATCAATGGGGGAGTATGAAACTGAATGAACTCCTTCAGCGCGTGTGAGCGCGTGCGTGAGTGTTTGGCTGCGTGTGTGTGGGAATGTATTTGTGTTGCAGATTGTGTGCGTGTGCGTGTGCGTGTGCGTGATGCACACATTCCCAAAGGTGTGTTGATACATGTGTTTGTGAATGTGTGTCTATACATTGAGTGTAAATGCATTATATGCCGAGCCGGATCATAGGAGACTACAGATGAATTATTCACTAACCAGAACACGCGCACACACACACACACACACACACACACACACACACACACACACACACACACACACACACACACACACAAAGTGGTTGTGTCAGCATGTAATGGATTAGATGAGTTTTGGGCTGGAATGTATTTACATCTCTGACTGGCCGATCTATCTACGACACACACACACACACACACACACACACACACACACAGCATATCAATCTAGCCTGTACGACACAACCACACACACAGCGTAACACCCCCCGCCTCCCCGTAATCGACATATTCCGGCGTGAACGTTCTCCCGCCTGCTGCGTCAGTGTCGCGCATGCGCCCCCGAAGAAGGCACGTCCTTGGAACTTCCGGCGGCAGTCAGCCGGGCCAGCTCCGCCCCCTCCCCTAATGGCATCGCCCGTGGCAGAAACGAGCGCCGGCTTAGAAGGACTAGGGCTTTTGGCTGCAGACACATGGTGTTCTGGGAACCTGTGCTTTATTCTTCCTCTGGCACTTTGGCGGAAGTGAGGCCTTTGTTGCCAAATCCTGTAATCTTTCTTCTGTTAAGCAAATAAAATGCGTGTGCCTCCTGAGCTCGGCAGGCATCCGTCTTCTATCAAGCCTTGAGCGAATCACTCGGGTCCGGAGTTACTTTGGGAGTGTCGAGGCTGGCCGGCAACACCAAACACATGCTAAGTGGGCTACGCACGTGCCACGATATCGTTCTGACATCACTCTCTGGACACGTTTTTTAATTTTTTTATTCCCTCGTACATTTATGGGCGTGTCACTTCTGAGTTACTGGCTTTTACTGGTTGGGTTCTACACTGTTCGCATGGACGGGCGGTTTTGTGTTAAAAGCGGATTTCGTTTGTCTTCAAGCCTAGAACGTCTCGTGGGCAGTAGTTGGCCTTTTCTTTGCCATGCACACACTGAATTCATAAACACCTAGAATACATGAATGTACACCTTCAAACCATTTTCTGTATATCATAAACAGACCTCGATAAAATAATTACTCAGCCTGTTTCTTTCATGGTCCTTCGGGCTGGATATTGTCTGAACCAAGGCCAGTTTTTAAGATCGGCATTATGTATCAGTTGTCAGACAGAGTTGCTGTGCTGATCAGATCCCTCTGACCATGCAGTTATACTCTCGTTTCTATTCAAACAAACTGATCCTGTCAGTGGCTCTAGTGTGGAAATCCACCTTATCTGAGGATATCCGAGGCCAGATTTGAAGGCTCTACACATCCGATTATTGGACTTTGAAGGCTCTACACGTCTGATTGTTTTATGTTTGAGTAATTGTGTGAAATGGCGATAATATATATGCAGGAGTAGTGCTAGGCTGTTGTTTCAGGGTATCACGTATTGCCAGTCCTGTGAATGGTTGTGATATTTCGCCTATTGATTCCAGTCCCCCAGTCCTGATTTGTTTAATGAGAGCTGTGTTTTTCATTTTGTGTCCGGGGCAAGGAGCCAATTTAGAAATCGTTGTTATTTTCTGTTTGTTAAAAGTCCACACAGTTCCTTCAATTTGTATTTATATGAAAAAACGGCAGTAAATGTTGAAGGGAATCGCGTGTCCACCCAGATCACAGTGAAATATTTCCTATAAGAAAAGTCAACGTGGTTGTGATATAGACTGGGGAAGTGTTTTCTGAAGCTTTTTGCACTTGTAATTCTCTTATCTTCCACCTGAGGGACAAATCCAGTGTGTAACCCATTGAAGTTGCTTATTGTGAAGCTAAAGGGCATGTCGTAATGTTATGTAAATATTCTAAATGTGCCTGTCTGACATGTTAAAACCCTAACATTCCAGAACCCTTCTAATATTATCCTCATAACATTACGGAGCCCTAATCTTCACTCAGGTATTTTAGTCTTCTCCTCTAACATTCTAGAACTTCAGTTCTTCCACGTCAACTTAACTAAACTGAACACACGCATGCAGACATGGAGTTTAATAATTGGTACATCCTTTCTGTACGTTTCCTTTCAAGGTGTTTCAAATGCTCTGATGTCAAGACCCTATGTGAGGTTGCATTATAAACATTAGATTTTCACAGACCGCCAATTAAGATCCCATGGGCCTCTTGCAGCTTGTGACCTGACCTATGCAGATCATTACAGCCAAACTGATATTGTAGTCTTACACGCTGTGTAAACCGAGCTGATTTATGCCCAACTTTGCTGCTAAAACCAGACTGGTTTTGGCTAATACTAGGAATACATCACGAAGACCAACTCCGGCTACCTTGTTAATAATTCTGCAATGTAAAAACACATCAGAGGTTTCTGCATTTCTAAATCGCAAAGAAAACACACAAGTGGCTTGTTACTGTGACCACATCAAGCTTCTGTGAAGCTTCACGCTCCTGTGAGCTCTACTGCAATGGCCGAGTGAGTTTGCTTCAGTCCGCTTCTCTGTGACATTCCTCCATGGCCCTCTCTCTGTATGACAATGGCCGAGTGAGTCTGCTTCCATCCACTTCTCTGTGACATTCCTCCATGGCCCTCTCTCTGTATGACAATGGCCGAGTGAGTTTGCTTCAGTCCGCTTCTCTGTGACATTCCTCCATGGCCCTCTCTCTGTATGACAATGGCCGAGTGAGTCTGCTTCCATCCACTTCTCTGTGACATTCCTCCATGGCCCTCTCTCTGTATGACAATGGC